>JAKUCV010000342.1:146212-208348 GCA_028386065.3 Turnera subulata | reverse complement strand
GCGTTATCCCTTGGACAGGCTTGGATCCATAGATTGCATGTGTCGCATACAGTGTCATGTGAGTCTAAAGTCTTCCGCTGTGCATAGTTTTTCTATTATTGGGCCATTGGGCCGGTTTTATTACTATTGATGTTGGGCCGTAGGGCCGTATTGTGGTTTATTATGATGGGCTGTCGAGCCCGAGTTTTTGTTATACACACTGTATGCTTGGGGTTTATTTTGTTGGGTTGTCACAGTTCCGGCTCGGGTTTACTGTGTACGGTAAATTCGGGTCGGGGCGTTTCACAAGATTGGTACAAATAAGCTATCTTAATTATACTCTTTTAAAAAGAATTCCAGACACACCCAAATTGGTAGAGTTTCTAATCAATAAAGATAAGGATAAAACTATTTTTATTTAAATTGATGAATCTGATCTTAATTATATTCTTTTAAAAAGAATTTCAGTCACACCCAAATTGGTCAAAAGAAAATTCACACGCAAAGATTGTTATATATATATTATGTAATTTACTCTATTATTGTTATCTGATAAGAATTATATTATATTCAACTAACCATTAATCATTTTTATTTTTTTATCGTGCATCTCTTCAAAAATTCCATCATCTCTCTATAAATACAGATACAGTCTTTGTTTGTGTATCTGAAATAATAGTCTCTATATGTGATACAGTTTCTCTATCATTCATTCATTTCCTTTTACTTCTTCTTTATTTTTTTTTTGCACTACACAAGGTCTAGATATAGTCTCTGTCTGTGTGTGATACAGTTTCTCTATAATTCACTCATTCTCTCTAATTTTTTTTTTTTGTTTCTATTTGCATACGTATGAATGTTGATATAATATTAAGGTTATTTTGTCTCTCATAATTAAGCATCCTATTTATTTTTATATTTTTTTATTTTCCCATTCTATTTTAATTATTTTTATATTTTTTGTTTGTGCAGGAAAAGGTATATTAAAGCTTTGGATGAATTGACTCCTGACAATGATTTATAGAAAAATTAAGTTAGAGTTTCGAGATTGTAGGAATCCTTGAATGCAAAATTATAGAACCTCCTTATTAGCATAGATATGAGTTTAAATGATGCAAAGGTATGTTTTAATTTTCATGTCTTTTAATTTGTTAATTTTTCATTTCATAAATTAATTGTTCTTTATATTATTATTTTATATAATATTTTTTTGTGGTCTCTTTTATGTTTTATATATTTTTTAATTTTTTTCTGTTATTTTTTATTTTAGGACTCAATTACGCATGTTTAAATTATAAAATTAATTATTATTAAATATTTTTATCTATTTTTCTCATTTATATTTTATTTTTTGTATTAAATTTTTTATTCATAATAATATATTTTTATATTTATTTTTATGATTTCAATTTTAAAAATGACTTATTTAATGTTTTTTATTTTTTGTTTATTATTAATTAATTCTTATTGTAACAGCCCGGGTAAAATTAGAATTTTTACCGGGACTGTTAAAGTCATTATACAGTGAATTACCGGACGAATTAACCTTGGGTAATTAATTCACGGTAAAACGGGAGTTGTTTTTCGAAACCGAGAGTTTTCCCGCGCTCGGGAGTATCTTCCTAACTAACCGAGCCTCGGTTTCCAGTTTTGAGACTTGGACGACGTTCAGGGGAATTAATCGGATTTTTCGAGCCCAAGTTGTATTTTTGGACTCGGGACGGAATTTGTGGGAAAGACGGGAGTATCCCTGCGTCTACGAGATTCCGACGCTAGAATTCGGACCGGCCACATGAGGCTTGCCCCGAGCCACTCTTCCTTCTTCTCTTTCCTTTCTCTTCCTCTTTCTCGGTTACATTTCTTCCTCTCTCCCGGTTTTTCCCCGGCTGCGTGGGCCCCACTTCTCTTCTCTCTTTTCTTTTTTTTTCCTTCTCTTTCTTTCTTTTCTCCTTTCTTTTCTTTTCTTCTCCATTTTCTTCCAGCCGCCTCCACCCCGTGAACTGCCGGCCCCTCCTCCTTCTTTTCATCCTTTCTTTGCTTTTTCCTTTTGTCACTTTCTTTTCCTCCTTTCCTTTATTTTTTTTTTCCTTCCCCTCCACCCGATCCCCCACACCTCTCCTGCAACCCCTCTTCTTTCTCTTCCTCCTTCTCTCCTTCCCTACGCCACCACCATCCGAGACCATCATCACCACCTCATCGCCACCGCGCCACTCTCTCTCTCTCCCTTCTTCTTTCTTATTCCTTCTTCTTTTCTTTTCTCCTCCACCGACCACCACGCCGAGCCCTCTACCACCATCGAAGCCACCACCTCTTCTCTCCTCTTCTTCCCCTCCCCGCCGGACGACGCGCGACGCCGATGCCAGACCGCCGCGTCTCCATCCGCGAGCAAGACCCGACGACGCCGTCACCTGCTGCCACCGACGCCACTGCCTGCAACTCGACCGCCACCATCACCTCCTCCTGCCTCCTCTTTCTCCTTTCTCGCCGTCGATCCCCTCCTTCCTTGATCTCCCAACACCGCTGCCGTGGAAGCCGCCACCGATCCTCTTCCTCTTCCTTTCTCCGCGCCGCCGTCGGGGTAAGTCACTGCTGCCAAATTCGTCTCCTTCTCCTCTGTGATGTTTGGGTTTTCGAAAAATTGATTTTGGGTTTTGTGTCTTTGGTTGTGATGGCGTTGCTGTTGGTGTTGTGGTTGTGGGTTTGTGACGGTGGATGGATGGCCGTGTGCTGCTGTGGGTATGGAGTTGGCGGGTGGATTAGGCAGTGGTTTAACTGGGTGGTTTGGGTGCGTTGATGCTAGATGAGCTGAGATGACGACCATGGTGTTTTGGGGCTACTGTGAACAGTACCTTTGGCCGGATTCCGACGAATTTCCGGCAGTCCCGGAAATTTTTCGGCAAAGCCTCAGGAATTTTCCGGCGAGCCCGGAAACCGATCTTTGGGTAATTCCTTGGACCGTATGCATTGTTGAGCTCGGGTTTGGGCGGATTACAAGTTAGGCTCGGAAACGGGCCGATTGTGCAAAGCCCATGTTCTCGGGACGAATACATTCTAACGGACTAAGAACGTTAATGAACCCGGACTCTTAATTGTTTTAATTAAAATAAAGATTTAATTTAATTAATCAAATATTAACTCTTAATTCCATTTATGTTTTGTAATTCGATTTATAATTTTATTCTTTGTTGGACTATTAGAAAGACCTATAGTAATCCGGTTTATTTAATTCATACTTGGACTGTTAATAATTAAAGGCCCAAAAATACTTATTAACTTGATTTAGTTGTCAAATGTAAACTAAAAACATATATATGATTATCTATGAATTATAAACACTTAAAGAAGTTACAATTTTATTTATCACATAAATATATATATGGTAAAATGGGAATTACCTACTATATATATATAAATATGGTCACACTAGATATACGTATAATCTAGTATCGATTTATGTATAAATATACGTATATATACATGTATTTTAATATGTTTATGTTTTCCCTTATCGACAAAGGGCTAGAAGGCCGGGATATTGGCTTGGAGCTCGGTTTCGGTTTCCACCTTAAAGATCGAGTATGACTGGTATATCGATTAAAGAGGCTAATTTCATATTAAAGAAAAACATGGAAATAATAAGAATTAGACTTGGTATAAGACAAGCCGTGTAACAATTTCTAAAACCGGTATCATGCATAATCATTTTGTTGTGCATTATAAGTGATTGTGTTGCTATGTATATACATATAGGGTATCGAGGTTGACCGGATAGCAGTTTCAGAGATACATCAGGTGAGGATAGATAAACCTTGATATGTGCCCGTAATGCTGTGTGTGTTTCTTTGTTGTTTGTGTATTTTGTTGCTAGATTGGTCTGCTGGAATAATTATTGACTGTTTCCTGATTATTGTGGAATTATTGATGCTGTTGTTGGTTTGTGATAGACTTGTGTATGACGTGTTGGAATTTATGCTGAGCTGTTAATTTTGAATAATTTGTGTCACGAGTTTGAGATAAGAGATTGAGTCTGTGGAATTAATCAGAGATAATAAAAATTGGGAAATTGATGAAAGAGTAATGGATTGAACTGGAATTTGAGATGATGATGTATTTGTCACTTGGAAAGTAGTGGTACGACTAGATGGTTAGAGGCTAGTTCTGTGGTGTCATGGCTAGAAGGTTTGTTGGTTGGGGTGTTGACCCCGGATTTGTGATATTGGGATGTTGATCCCGGATTTGTGATATTGGGATGTTGATCCCGGATTTGAGATATGGGGATGTTGATCCCGGATTGTGGTGGGGCCTGGCATCCAGAATTAGTTAATAACCAGGTACGACCCTAGCTTGTCCAGTGACGGGGCCCGGAATATAAAATTGGTAATAAAAATTAATAAGTATACATTTGGTCTTGGCTTTGATATGATTTAGTAGGATTCCTCTGTTATGTTTTTCATGTTGGTTTCCTCCGATGTGTTGTTTGAGTTAGTTCCCTCTGTCGTGTAGTATGTGTTAGTTGTTATGGTAGTATCCTTGTGAGGTGATTGCTTTTGCTTGTGGTTGTGATTGTTGTGTTTATTTCGAAAGTATTATGGTTGACTATATATCACTGTTTATCTTTCGTCGGTGAGCGCTTCGGACTCACCCCTCGCCTGCGGGGTTTCATCCCGTAGGATGAGTTGTTGGTAGTGCAGGAACGTATAGGGCGAGCTGAAGCGTACCCTCGGGCAGGACTCGGATCCATTAGTTGCATTGGGCTCTGCATATGTTGTCTTGTGAGTTAAGAGTCTTCCGCTGTGCATATTGTTAAATCTTCTGCTGTGTATATGTTGTATTTGGGCCATTGGGCCAGTTGGTTGTTGTTGATGTCCCCAGGGTTCGGGTGACGAGTTCTATGTTGGGCCGAAGGGCCGGTTTACAGTTTTTGATATTGGGCCGTTGGCCTGTTTATTATTTTATACGCAGTCCGTCGGGCTTTGTTGGGTTGGGGTTGTCACAGTTCCGGCACTTGTTTACTGTGTACGGTAAATACGGGTCGGGGCGTCTCATTTTGGTAGCGGAGCGGGCGTTAGGTCTTGTCGGGCAGTCTATGTGTGTTGTTGTCTTGTTTGCATAGTTCGCTCCAGTAGTTTAATATTTTACATCATTTAGTTAGTGCATTATAGATCCAGTCGAGGGATGCCAGCTGTCGAGGAACATACACATATGAGGTAAATGATGCCATAAAGATGCGAAAATACAAATATTATTAATATTGCTAATATTTTGATACAAAGGGAAATATTAATATATTGATTGCAAACAGAGATATTACATTGATATTTTATAAAAAGGGAAATAATACATGGATTTTTGATATTATATAAAAAGAAAAATACATTTAACGATTCGGAACGACGTTGACACGGAAGCTGTTTGGATCGTTGTTGACGTTGACCGTGACTTTGTCGCTCCACGAGAACCACATGCCGCCTCTGTCGCGCTGGCCAGGAATCTCGAACCGGTTTGCTTGAGGGAACCGGAGTGGAATCAGACCGTGATCGTCCCGTGGTTGCCACTGTGTCTCTGTCAGAAGAACCATGTTCGGCTTATACTGGTTCTTCAAGTCCCTCAGGGTGCGTGAGAATTCCTGTGCACGCCTTGCAACTCCTCTGCAGTTCCACACCAGTAGCCGTACCTTTGGCCAGGTTGGAGGTAGCCGAGTCATTCTGGGTATGCTCTGGGCTGTCATTGAGAGCTGGTAGTAAGCACCTTGCTCCACAGTCTGGCAAGTGGACTCCAAGTTGAACTCTTGAAGCCTATCCGAGATGAACAACATCACGGAGTTTGCTGAGCCGTAGTAGGAAGTCCTCAGTGTCCCATGGTCCTCTAGGAAGAACACCTCTTCCATGGGAGTGACGAAGAATCTTGAGGAGTAGAGCTCGTCGACGAAAACTAGACGTGGCATTCTGTCGAGCTCGTTCGGTAGCTCTTCAGCGCGTTCGTTGACCATGCTGTAAGCCAGTCGGTTCCTTCTGCCAAGATTGGCACCTTCGACGAAGAAGACGGATGAAGGAGCAGGCATTTTGTTTTGGACGTGTGGGGTTTTGTTTTACGATCGTTGTGTTTCTTTTGCCTCAGCGTTTTGTTTGCTTTGATGCTTTTGATGAATTACACTTCACCGCTCCATCTTTTATACTCTTATGGGGAGCGTGATTACCGTTTTTGATTTTCAAGATTTTGTTTTTGAATTTACCATTGCTTGCATTTATTGCTTTAAGCGTTTTTCGGACCCATGCCAGAGATTTTCATCCTATTTTCAACACATGATTTTAATTCGCTCTGGCTACCTTGTTTTTTGTTTTATGGCCTTTCTATATATTTCTTGCATCTTTTATCACAAGCATCCGTGACCGTTGTGGCTAGACGGATGGGGCCGTATCTCGAGTATAGCGCATGTGCGACAAGCTCACAGCTGTTCGGACATCGTGGAGAGATACGAGCTTTGACAGACGTTTTTGGCCCATGCAGAAATGGTGAACAAGTGGGTAACGTGTCTTTCGAGGGACACAGGACGATCCCATGATCATCGTCTTGCCAGCTAACGGATGTCCTCTTCACGAGGTTAATCGACGTCACCGTTAACTGTATGTGTCACGTTTCTCAGGATTGAGAACGGACACGATCGAACTAGAGCGCCGAGCATGAAACATATCTTGTTTTTATTTCTTTTTGTTTTGATTTTGTTAAACGAGTTTTGTTTCGTTTTTAATTTTTTTATGTTTGTTATAATTCGTTTTATCGGTCCTGTTTGTAACATCATTATGTTCGATTTTATTCATGACGGTTTTGTTATGTTTTAAATATTTTGTTTCTTCTCAGTTAAATATGAACTTTCATATCTTAATAAGAGAATTTATAATCTAAGAGATTTGATTTCAAAAGGAAACTTATTTTATTAATTCATAACAGTTTACATCGAAGAAGAAGTACTCTACTGAGTTACTTGCTTCTCTAAGTCTTTTACAAGTTGCTGGACGTTCCTCAAGTGAGGGAAGAGCTCCACGCACGCCAGTTCAATTTGTGCCACCGCCGAGCTGATCTTCCTCAGGGAGACGTTCAGCTGCGTCAACTTCTGCTGCGGTGTGCTGCTTTCAGCTACCGCTTTGCCTTTCTTGTCCTCAGCTTTCTTGCCGGCACGCTTCTTCCGTCGCTTTGGGGAGACCACCATGTGCTCCTCCAGGCCGATGATGTTGGTCTTGAACCGTTTCTTTGGAGGCTCTTCATCGGAGTTTGTCGGGAAAGCGGTGCCACCGATGTAGCTGTTGTTCTCGGAGTCTGAGGTCGTTCGAGAACGAAGTGGAGAGTCCATGGCTGAGAGTGAATATCTCAGCTGTGAGGTTTGGTATTTATAAGCGAAAGAGATGTCGCTTAAGGGTATAAGCGGTATCTCATGTTGAGTTTGGACACCTGGCAGAGTGTGCCAGAAGCTTATCGTGGTAGGACCCACGGATAAGACGGAATTTTGGGGACGAAATTCTTTTTAAGGGGGGTAGAATGTAACAGCCCGGGTAAAATTTGGATTTTTACCGGGACTTTTAAAGTCATTATACAGTGAATTACCGGACGAATTAACCTTGGGTAATTAATTCACGGTAAAACGGGAGTCATTTTTCGAAACCGAGAGTTTTCCCGCGCTCGGGAGTATCTTCCTAACTAACCGAGCCTCGGTTTCCAGTTCCGAGACTTGGACGACGTTCAGGGGAATTAATCGGATTTTCCGAGCCCAAGTTGTATATTTGGACTCGGGACGGAATTTGTCGGAAAGACGGGAGTATCCCTGCGTCTACGAGATTCCGACGCGAGAATCCGGACAGGCCACATGAGGCTTGCCCCGAGCCACTCTTCCTTCTTCTCTTTCCTTTCTCTTCCTCTTTCTCGGTTACATTTCTTCCTCTCTCCCGGTTTTTCCCCGGCTGCGTGGGCCCCACTTCTCTTCTCTCTTTTCTTTCTTTTCCTTCCCTTCCTTTCTTTTCTTCTTTCTTTTCTTTTCTTCTCCATTTTCTTCCAGCCGCCTCCACCCCGTGAACTGCCGGCCCCTCCTCCTTCTTTTCATCCTTTCTTTGCTTTTTCCTTTTGTCACTTTCTTTTCCTCATTTCCTTTATTTTTTTTTCCTTCCCCTCCACCCGATCCCCCACACCTCTCCTGCAACCCCTCTTCTTTCTCTTCCTCCTTCTCTCCTTCCCTACGCCACCACCATCCGAGACCATCATCACCACCTCATCGCCACCGCGCCACCCTCTCTCTCTCCCTTCTTCTTTCTTTTTCCTTCTTCTTTTCTTTTCTCCTCCACCGACCACCACGTCGAGCCCTCTACCACCATCGAAGCCACTACCTCTTCTCTCCTCTTCTTCCCCTCCCCGCCGGACGACGCGCGACGCCGACGCCAGACCGCCGCGTCTCCATCCGCGAGCAAGACCCAACGACGCCGTCACCTGCTGCCACCGACGCCACTGCCTGCAACCCGACCGCCACCATCACCTCCTCCTGCCTCCTCTTTCTCCTTTCTCGCCGTCGATCCCCTCCTTCCTTGATCTCCCAACACCGCCGCCGTGGAAGCCGCCACCGATCCTCTTCCTCTTCCTTTCTCCGCGCCGCCGTCGGGGTAAGTCACTGCTGCCAAATTCGTCTCCTTCTCCTCTGTGATGTTTGGGTTTCCAAAAAATTGATTTTGGGTTTTGTGTCTTTGGTTGTGATGGCGTTGCTGTTGGTGTTGTGGTTGTGGGTTTGTGACGGTGGATGGATGGCCGTGTGCTGCTGTGGGCATGGAGTTGGCGGGTGGATTGGGCAGTGGTTTAACTGGGTGGTTTGGGTGCGTTGATGCTAGATGAGCAGAGATGACGACCATGGTGTTTTGGGGCTGTTGTGAACAGTACCTTTGGCCGGATTCCGACGAATTTCCGGCAGTCCCGGGAATTTTTCGACGAGCCCGAAAACCGATCTTTGGGTAATTTCTTGGACCGTATGCATTGTTGAGCTCGGGTTTGGGCGGATTACAAGTTAGGCTCGGAAACGGGCCGATTGTGCAAAGCCCATGTTCTCGGGACGAATACATTCTAACGGACTAAGAACGTTAATGAACCCGGACTCTTAATTGTTTTAATTAAAATACAGATTTAATTTAATTAATCAAATATTAACTCTTAATTCCATTTATGTTTTGTAATTCGATTTATAATTTTATTCTTTGTTGGACTATTAGAAAGACCTATAGTAATCCGGTTTATTTAATTCACACTTGGACTGTTAATAATTAAAGGCCCAAAAATACTTATTAACTTGATTTAGTTGTCAAATGTAAACTAAAAACATATATATGATTATCTATGAATTATAAACACATACATATAAATGACTATATATATATATATATAACCTACTAAATTATGTTTAGCTAAATAAAGAAGTTACAATTTTATTTATCACATAAATATATATATGGTAAAATGGGAATTACCTACTATATATATATAAATATGGTCACACTAGATATACGTATAATCTAGTATCGATTTATGTATAAATATACGTATATATACATGTATTTTAATATGTTTATGTTTTCCCTTATCGACAAAGGGCTAGAAGGCCGGGATATCGGCTTGGAGCTCGGTTTCGGTTTCCACCTTAAAGATCGAGTATGACTGGTATATCGATTAAAGAGGCTAATTTCATATTAAAGAAAAACATGGAAATAATAAGAATTAGACTTGGTATAAGACAAGCCGTGTAACAATTTCTAAAACCGGTATCATGCATAATCATTTTGTTGTACATTATAAGTGATTGTGTTGCTATGTGTATACATATAGGGTATCGAGGTTGACCGGATAGCAGTTTCAGAGATACATCAGGTGAGGATAGATAAACCTTGATATGTGCCCGTAATGCTGTGTGTGTTTCTCTGTTGCTTGTGTATTTTGTTGCTAGATTGGTCTACTGGAATAATTATTGACTGTTTCCTGATTATTGTGGAATTATTGATGCTGTTGTTGGTTTGTGATAGACTTGTGTATGACGTGTTGGAATTTATGCTGTGCTGTTAATTTTGAATAATTTGTGTCACGAGTTTGAGATAAGAGATTGAGTCTGTGGAATTAATCAGAGATAATAGAAATTGGGAAATTGATGAAAGAGTAATGGATTGAACTGGAATTTGAGATGATGATGTATTTGTCACTTGGAAAGTAGTGGTACGACTAGATGGTTAGAGGCTAGTTCTGTGGTGTCATGGCCAGAGGGTTTGTTGGTTGGAGTGTTGACCCCGGATTTGTGATATTGGGATGTTGATCCCGGATTTGTGATATTGGGATGTTGATCCCGGATTTGAGATATTGGGATGTTGATCCCGGATTTGAGATATGGGGATGTTGATCCCGGATTGTGGTGGGGCCTGGCATCCAGAATTAGTTAATAACCAGGTACGACCCTAGCTTGTCCAGTGACGGGGCCCGGAAGATAAAATTGGTAATAGAAATTAATAAGTATACATTTGGTCTTGGCTTTGATATGATTTAGTAGGATTCCTCTGTTATGTTGTTCGTGTTGGTTTCCTCCGATGTGTTGTTTGAGTTAGTTCCCTCTGTCGTGAAGTATGTGTTAGTTGTTATGGCAGTATCCTTGTGAGGTGATTGTTTTTGCTTGTGGTTGTGATTGTTGTGTTTATTTCGAAAGTATTATGGTTGACTATATATCACTGTTTATCTTTCGTCGGTGAGCGCTTCGGACTCACCCCTCGCCTGCGGGGTTTCATCCCGTAGGATGAGTTGTTGGTAGTGCAGGAACGTATAGGGCGAGATGAAGCGTACCCTCGGGCAGGACTCGGATCCATTAGTTGCATTGGGCTCTGCATATGTTGTCTTGTGAGTTAAGAGTCTTCCGCTGTGCATATTGTTAAATCTTCTGCTGTGTATATGTTGTATTTGGGCCATTGGGCCAGTTGGTTGTTGTTGATGTCCCCGGGGTTTGGGTGACGAGTTCTATGTTGGGCTGAAGGGCCGGTTTACAGTTTTTGATATTGGGCCGTTGGCCAGTTTATTGTTTTATACGCAGTCCGTCGGGCTTTGTTGGGTTGGGGTTGTCACAGTTCTGGCACGTGTTTACTGTGTACGGTAAATACGGGTCGGGGCGTCTCACTTATAATTTTTTATTTTGTGTTTAATACTTTTTTGTTTTAGGGGTCAATTATGTAGGCCCAAGCATGGATCAATAAATGATGTAGGTATAAATTTACAAAATTAATTATTATTTATATTATTATTGAGTATTTTATTTTTCTTTCTAATTTTTTCTATTTTCTATTTTAATTTTATTTCTTCATAATAATAGTTTTTTAGTTTCTTTCCTTATTTTTATTTTTAGAAATTACCCTCTTATTTTTATGTTTTTTTTATTATTAATTAACTATTTTAATTTTTCTTTTATTGTTTAATATATATTTTTTGTTTTTGGACTCACTAATGTATGTTTAAATATAAAAGATTAAGTATTATTTATATGATTATTAAAAATTTTATTTTATTTATTTTCCTGATCTATATTCTATTTTCTAATTTAATTTTTTTCTAGATAATAAATTTATTTATTTATTTATTTTCCTGAGTTATATTTTTATTAAAATTAGTCTCTTAAGTTTTTTTTTTACTTTTTGTTACCCTTCATTAATGCTTTTGATTATTATGTTTGTTTTTAATATTTTTGTTGTTTTTTGGCTCAATGATCCATGTTTAAATTTGTAAAATTAATTATTTTTATATTATTATTTATTAGGTTAGAATTTATTTTTCTGATCTATATTATATTTTTCTGTTTTAATTTTTTATAATAATATTTTTTATTCATTTACTGATTTATGTTTTAAAAATTAATCTCTTATATCTTTTATTATTATTAATTAATTCTTTTAACTTTTTCTTTGGTTGTTTAATATTTTTTTTGTTTTAGGGGCCAATAATGCATATTTAAGTTTTAAAAATTAGTTATTATTTATATTATTATTAAATAGTTTATTTTATTTAATTTTCTTATTTGTATTCTAATTTATATTTTAATAATTTTTTATTTATTTTCCAGACCTATATGAAAAAATGAAAAAAATTGTATAATTTGGAAACAAATTATGTACAATTTTTTAAATATTACATAATAAATGCATAGAAGTAGTAGTTAAAATGTTAATTTTTTTCAAAAAATTAATTAATAAGAAAGCCCGTGGAACTCACGGGAAGTGAGCTAGTTAGTCTATAAAAATAATTTCTAAAAATCCATTATTACTTATTTATCCCAATTTAATTCTTAATATTTCATATATGTTGACCTTAAAATTCTTCATTGTAAAAAAATGATCATCTATTTTTTAGACATAAAAAAATTAATTTCATCAAATAGATAATAATCTTTTATAATAATAACATAAACTATTGTTACAATACATTCTTAATTCTTATTGTCATTTAATCTATATAAATAATATAAGAATAGAAATATTAATTATATTACTAAATTATAATTATTTGTCTTATGAAATAAACATTTCTAATTGTTTAATTATAATTTAAATTTGTAATAATTATTTTACTACGATATCTTTACTTCTAAATATATTAATATTTTTACGTTATTTACTGTATGATATACGAATATACATTCTTACCTGTTAAAAAAAATTTATTGTTTCGCCATTGCCCTTAGATTAACTATAGGATATGATCCCCATTGATGGTTGTTTGGTGGTTGGTTGGGCTGCCAGTTAAAATTTACATCCAGCCAGCCAGCCAGCCAGCCGTGATGGTTGCATACGTGGAGATGGCGACAAAGCGATCCCAAGAAAATTTGAAAATTAAAGAGTTAAATAGCCCTTTCATATTATGTAATTAAGAAATAAGTTTTATAACTAAGTAAAAGTTTAATTTATCAAATTGTTGTAGACCTTTGTTTTATAATCGTGCTAAAGTTAGTGTTTTTTTTTTCTGATAAAAACAATTAATGTTTTTTTGGCATTATTACGTACGCACGCTTTCTTTATGGATTAGATCACGCTTTTTTTTTTTGGCACATATGATTAAGCTTACTCTCCAAAATCCAAGATGGCCCGCATAAATAACAGCTGCAATAAAAGATAAATCTAAATTCTTAAATTCAAGCCATTCTCCGCGTTTAAGTAGGATTATTTGTACTAATTATTAATTCATGAAAGATTTACCATAACCTTTTGCCTTAATCTAGAATGGATTCAAGTGCACGAGTTTTTGTAATTAGCATGCGCGTGTTACCCTCACAGAGACAGGTTGGATAAGAACGTGCACGCGCACGTGTGTATCAGGTGCTACAGCTTTGGAACCAATAATCCCAATGCTTGCATATATATTCACACATACACTGGACAGTCTCTTCAACAAAACACAGACTAATTTACCCAAAAAAAATTAAAGACTAAAAACAAGCAAAAGCATTAGCCATTGGAGGAAGGATGAGAATTCTAATGAAGCGTCTATCTTTAAAAGATGCCAAGCCGGGCACCCCACCACCATGGCAGGTTCTGTTGCTTGTTTCTTCTTACCTTGAACCTAAGACCCTGGCCATGGCCTCTTGTGTTTCACGATCATGGCAGTCCTTAATGTCGTCCGATGATGTTTGGCAAAATATATGCTACACCCTTTATCCTTCTCTTTCCAACCTCAAACACACAAATCCATCTGTCCCCTATCACCGCATGTACGCCATGGCCTCTTCTGTTGCCAGACGTCGCCTCAAAGCCCCCATAAAACCCCGCCTTTCACTTGACAATCTTGTATTTGCTATTAATATTTCAGCTTTATGCCCTAATAAGACCAACAAGAGTCGTCCCATTCTGAATATAGCAAAGCCAGCGAGAGAGTTCGCTTTAGTTCACAATGAGGTTTTGAAACTAGACATCGTCAATGGAAATTACGAGTTCCCTGTCTCCACGTTTGAGGGGGAGAGGGTAAAAGTAATGTGGAATATAATGTTAAATGATTGGAAGGCAGTGTTCACTATGATGGAATGCGAAGGAAAAGTGAATTTTGATGGTTGCCGGTGGGACGGGTGGTTCTCACAGGAATTGCCTTTGCCTGGTTGTTGCTCCGTTGCTGATACTTCCACAAGTGCTGGTCTGGTGGCAGATGTGAAGTTAGTGCTTTCGAGCAAGGAGCCATCAAGGATAAGTGGTGGCGGAACAGACATCAGGATTAGTAAATTGAGTTTGGGGATGTTGAACATACGTCATTGGAGTTATGTCAGCCTCGACTATGGTCTAAGATATTTGGAGCATTTTCTTGCACGTGACCTGTGATTTTGGGGACTTTCTGTTTTGTCCTAAATCACTGATGGGTGCTAAAGAGGACAAACTGGTGTATTTCCTTGGGAGCATGTCAGGGTGAATGTTTACGCGGCGGTTGGCGCTGGTGGGTATGTATGATGCGACAGTAGGAGCCTGTGAGGTGTGGCTAAAGACTCCAATGGCGCATGGCTTTGGAGTTTTATGCTCAAACTGCAACCATGTTCTAGTTTCTTTACTAGAATTTCAGGCAGTCTATAATTAGTAGCTAAATTGGGAGGGTAAACACAAGGAGCTTGTGCATATTTTGCAGGGACGGGGTCAGAGTCGACTGGATGATCTGTACCTATGTACTTATTAGATTGCAAACTTTACCTTTTCAGTCTTGTATTTTCTTTCGACAGAAAAAAAAGTCTTGTATTTTCTCATTTTGTTTATCGGGAGGGCAAATATGGTATAGTATTTTGGTCTTGTGTTTTCTCTTTTATTTATGGGTAGGGCAATATAGAAATAGCTCTATTGGCTAAATAAGGTCTCAATTCTTTATGTTTTCTCTCTTGTTTATCGGGAGGACAGTATAATAATAGATTTATTGGCTAAACAAGGTCTCAACCCTTTTAAGGGATTTTGTTAGCCTACTCTTTCTATTAGTTGGGTGCTCTCGTCTGTCTTTATGAAATTTTGCTAATTTGCTCTCCCTGTTCTTGTCTATTGAATTAGGAGATATCGTTACATGCATCCTATATAATCAGTATTCGTAAAATGATATAATGTACTCTCGTTTTTTAACCATAAAAACAACGATGATAATGGGAAAGCCCGTGTAACAAGAAGATGATGACTAAATTTAGCTTTTGAAGTTATACTTTAGGTCCAAACAAGGTGAAAAAAAGGGCTCAATATTGTTCATATTCGCCAGGTAGATAATATTTCAAAACTCACTTTTGATAGATTGAACTTGCTCGACCTAGTAAAAATTGGTAAATTCTGAATCGGGCGATTCAACCCTCGGGTTTCTTTTCTCAAAACTCACTCAATCACCTGGTTGGATTAAACTTTCCCGGCCAAATGGAAAATGGAAAAATTGGGAACCTGTGATTCGACTTGGATTTTTTTATCCAAATATCTCTGATTATTGATATCCACTCTCATAAGTAAAGTAATAAATTTATTTAGTGCTCAAACTTCAAATCTTTTTTTGATAAAAGGCTTCTTTCATATCAACCAGCTCTCTACTTCCTTGTGATTTTTTTTTTCTCGTGAGCCATTTCTTTTATCAACCTTCCTTTTTAGTCTCTTCCTTGTCAACCTCTTCCACATTATTATAATGTACGTACTATTAAATGATATACGTGTGTGTCAATAATAACGAAGAGAATCTCAATCAATATTGTTCTTGAAACTTGAAAATTTAAGTGTTAGTTTTTCCTATTACAATTGAGATATCAACTAGTTATATACATCCTTAGATTTCTTTTCTTGTATAGTCAGACAGACATTGATATATGAATCACCATGGCCATAAGTTCGCTAGATTTTTTAGATTTGCTACATAAAAAGTTTGGCAACTGCTCCACCTAAAAAAAATGACAAAATATAGTCAGGAATTTGAGGACTTTCTCTCGTATGTATACTTGGATTATAATTTTGTGTATTTGGATGTGTCAAATTCATATTGTATTATATCTCTTCTACAATTGAATTATATTAGAATATAGTTGAAATCCCGTAAGACCTACAAAGCAAACAACATAAATTATTCGAGGCCTAATACGAGTAATCATCAAATTTGACTCCAAAGAGGAATGACAACACGAGTACATGTTTGATCTTGAGAATATATTGTTAGGTTATAATGAGGAACAACAGTCTAATACGACACCGTTCCATGTGTATGTTGTGTCGTATAAGCAACTTTAGTGGTCAATAAACTACAGGTCGTAGGCTAAATACATGAGAGTATAAATAGTATCAAGCAAAGTGTACAAAACATTATTGATCTGGAATATACTTTGTTCATTCTCTCTGCATTTTCTTATTTTCGATTCTCTTTACAGTTATAACCAACTTAGTGTAACAATTCTCGCCGTCTGCATAATCGAACAAACCATCCTTCCATAGTTTCTGCTACTGTTAAGGGTTTTGTTGATGAGGCTCTTCGCTCCTATTCATCGAAGACGGAGCAGCATTTGGAGGCGGTTCAAGCACAGATCGCGGCGGGGACAAAGGATTAGTTGGATGCTCTGGCGTCGAAGTTGGAGAAAGCCACATAAAACCAGTTACTTTCCTTGTCTTCCCGAATCGAGCGTTTACTCGCTCCTCGCCCGAGCTCCCCCTTTCAGGTTGGTGTTTTTGTTTCTTCTCCTCAAGTTGGGGCTCGAATTTGGGGTTGTCCTAAGCCTAATTTGGCTCCTCCTGGACTTGTTAATTCCTTGGCATCGATGGGGGTTTGCTCACATAGGATGGATTCTATGCCGGGTGGCTCGATGCAATTTGGGTAGTATCAACTGCAAGCTCTAATTCTGTCGCGACCGATCTTCACTGATGCCTCTCAGCCAATTGTTTCTTCTATGCCATTTACAACTGCTCTTGGTTTGTTGGTGTTTCTGCCGGTGACTTCAGTCGCTGGTTTACCTACTAGTAGTGTTCCTTTTACATCTGGTTTTCCTACTATGCCTTCGATACCGGGGGTTCCTCTTATGCCTTCGATACTGGGGGTTGCTTATAGCGGTATTTCTTCATCTTTGCCATTTTTTGGTCCTCCTCTAACTGGGGCTCCACTACAATCCACATACATTCCAGCAAGTCAGTTCTTCTCTACGACTTGACTCAATTCCTTTCGTCTGGTTGGTCCAGTTCAGGGGCATGTGGATCCTCAGATGCTCAATTTGTGCAATTGTTGGTTTCCGGTGTTTAATGGCAATGACACTGAAACATGGTACTTCTAATGCCAGAATTTCTTTGATTTGGAGCGTGTTTCTGATGTAGAGCGACTTCGTTATGTTGTATATAATCTGGAGGGTGATGCCTTGAGATGGTATCAGGGATTTCTTCGCAATCGCAATTACTTCTCACCTCTTACCTGGCCGGAGCTCGCTGTGGCACTAGCAGAACGGTTCGGGTGCAGTGCTTTTGATGATCCAGGAGTTGCACTTAAGAATCATCGATAGGTGGGGGGACTTGGATGCGTACCTCTAGCGTTTTGATTCCTTGGTAGCTAGGCTTCCTAACCTGTCACCAGAGTTGGCTTTGAGCCATTTTGTTGGAGGGCTGTTTGAGGATCTGCAAGATGAGGTGACATTATGGCAGCCTCGTACGGTTCGGGAAGCTTACAGTGTGGCCAAGGTTTATAAGGCCAGACGTTTGAGGGGGTTTTCCTATGTTGGTGTGCAACGTTCCAGTGGGGGACTACTCACTCCTACTACTAGAGCTATGCAGCACACGAAATTGACAACTACCAAACAATCTATTTGGGTTGGCACCAAGCTTGATCCTAAAGTTCGTGATGAACTCCGGAAGAAAGGCCTTTGTTTTTTATTGCCGAGAAAGCTACTCTTTGGGGCACAAATGCAAACAGAAATAATTCTTTTTATTGGAAGTGGGGGGCCAACATGATGCTGGAGATATCGAGTTGTCTGACTATGAGTGATTGTATGCAATTCAAGCTGTGGATATAGATGACTTGAATGATTTTGCCTATGAGTTGTCTACTTTTGCATTGTCCGGCACCCTAGGAGGGAAACACATGCGTGTGTGGGTTATGTCTGGCAAGAAAATTTTATATGCATTGCTGGATACTGGGCTTCTTGCTCTTATTTGGATTATGGTACAACAACTTGTCTTGGTTGTCACTTATCTCCTATTTTCCTCTAAAGGTAGCAGTTCCTGGTGGTACACAATTGTGTTGTGATTCAGTTTGCAGGAAGTTTTCATGGCGGCTTAGGGGACGTCCTTTCTATCTGGATATGTTTATGGTAGATTTTGGTTAGAGTCTCTAGGGGACACGGTCTGGATTTTTTCGAAATTACAGCTCAAGTTTTGGGATCACGGAAAGGAAGTGGTTGTGCATGGTCTACTTGATTCTCCTCTCACGAAAATTGATGTTGATCAATTGACAAGAATGTTGGGAGCACCAGATCAGCTTGTGCCGTTATAATGTTGTAGCTTGTTCATGATTCCTACTTCGGATTACATAGTTTCTCCTTCAAAATTCCTGCAAGAGAAGGCTGCAACGATTTCTGAACCAGGGTTGTCCACAGTTTTAGATTCTAGTTCCATTGTGGAAAATTCATATGCTGACCCTCTACAGCCATTGTTGGTTCAGTTTGCTGATTAGTTTGTCGAGCCCCAATGCTTGCCTCCTCACAGAGGACACTAGCACCACATTCCCTTGATTGAAGGTACCTCATCTATCAATTTACGGCCCTATAAACACTCCAATTTACAGAAAAATGCAATAGAGAAGATGGTTCATGAGTTGTTGGATCATGGGGTTATACGCTAGTAACAATCCTTATGCTTCCCCAATTGTGATGGTTAAGAAGAAGGACAGGTCATGGCAGATGTTATCGATTACCGTGCCCTGAATAATAAGATTGTTAAGGATCGATTCCATATCCGGTGATTGATGAGTTAATTGAGGAGTTCCACGGTGCCACTATATTTTCTAAACTTGATTTAAGGTTAGGTTATCATCAGATATGGATGGCTACTGAGGACATTCATAAAATTGCTTTTCGCAGTCATGAGGGCCATTGGGAGTTTCTGGTCATGCCGTTTGGTCTCACTAACGCACCATCGACATTCCAGAGTTTGATGAATAAGCTATTCCGGAAGTATCTAAGGAAGTTTGTGCTCATCTTCTTTGACAACATTCTCATTTACAACAAGGATATGGGTGTGCATCAAGAGCATCTGCTGGTTGTCTTTGAAATTTTACGAGATAATGCTCTTTTCTTGAAGAAAAGCATGTGTGTCTTTGGCACTCACAAAGTTGAGTATTTAGGGCATTTCATTTCTGCTGCTAGTGTGGAAACTGACCCCAATAAAATTTTTGCAGCATACAATAGGCCAATTCCTACAACTTTCAAACAGTTGCGAAGCTTCCTGGGTTGAGCAAGTTATTATAGGTGATTTATACCCCATTATGGTACAATTGCTCGGCCTTTACATGACCTAACTAAGAAGGATGTTTTTCTTTGAAATTCCAATGCTCAAACTACTTTTGAGTAGCTCAAACAAGCTTTGGTTTCAGCTCCGTGCTCACTCTTCCAAATTTTGATGAGACATTTTTGCTGGAAAAATATGCATCTAGGTTGGGAATCGGAGCAATTTTGATGCAAGATGAGCATCCTATTGCTTATGAGAGCTGCGCTCTTTCTCCCAAGCACCAAGCTCCATTTGTCTATGAAAAGGAGTTGTTGGCAGTGTTTTTTTGCAGTGGAAAAATGGCAGCAGTATTTGTTAGATCGCCATTTTTTCTTCTGCACCGATCATAGAAGCCTGAAGTATCTTTTGGAACAAAAATTAACCACAGTCAGTCAATCTACATGGCTGGCCAAATTACTAGCAATGGATTATGAAATTGTGTATAAACTTGAGCAGGAGAATTGTGTATAAACTTGAGCAGGAGAATGGTGCAGCTGATGCACTTTTACGTATACAGGTTGCTGCTCTTTATTCTATGCTGGTGTCAAGTTTAGATTCTACCTTATTAACAAAAATTAAGCAGAGTTGGAGTAAAGACCCCTTGATGGTTGCCAAATTACAGGAGCTACAACAACTGACGCCTTTAGTTTTAGGCAAAATTGCTTGGTGAGATGGGTTACTTCGCCGGAAAGGGAAGCTTGCTGTCGGGAATGATCAATTGCTATGACATCGCCTCATTGAACTCTTTCAAGCGAGTTCATGGGGAGGACACTCTGGTGTAACACACACACTTAAGAGGTTGAAGAGTTTATTGTGGTAGAAAGGGCTTAATAAGCAAGTTCAGGAGTTTATTTGCAGCTGCATTGTTTGCTAATAAAACAAATATGAGAGAGTAGCAACTCCAGGGTTGTTGCAACCTTTGCCATTACCTGAATCTTTGTTCACCCACATTTCTATGGAATTCATTAAAGGGTTGCCGAAGTCCAATTGTAAAGAATTCATTCTAGTGGTTGTAGACAGATTAACCAAGTATGCACATTTTTTGTACACTACCTCACCCTTATTCTGCCTCTTTATTAGCCCAGGTCTTCTTGGATTCAGTGGTTAAGTTATATGGGATGCTGATGGTTATAGTGTGTGATCGGGATGCAGTTTTCTTGAGAAAATTTTGGAAGGAGTTGTTCCGAGTGCATTGGGTAGACTTGCATTATTCCTCAGCTTACCATCTGCAGACAGATGATCAAACCAAAGTTGTTAACCATAGCCTGGAGCAATACTTGCGTTGTACTACTGGTACCAAACCAAAAGAGTGGGCGAAGTGGCTGCCCTTGGCTGAAATTTGGTACATATTAAAGAGTGCTTTGCATCCAGTCAATGGCAACGGGAACTCAATGAAATGACAATCACTCTTATCCCCAAGGTTGATAAACCTACCTCCATAAAGCAGTTTTGACCCATAGGGTTGTGCAACGTCAACTACAAAATCCTGTCTAAGATCCTTCTCAACCGACTCAAGCCCCTATTAGGTGACTTAGTGGCACCTATCCAGTGTAGTTTTGTACCCGGACGACAGATAACCGATAATATAGTTTTGGCCCAGGAGGTGGTGCACACAATGAGAAGGAAGAAAGGGGAGTCTAGATTTATAGCGATCAAGATTGATCTTGAGAAAGCCTATGACAGGCTTCGATGGAGTTTTCTTAGGGATACTCTTGAGGATATCGGGCTGCCACCATGTTTTGTGAAGGCAGTTATGTGTTGTGTTACCACTCCAAGATTGCAAGTCAATTAGAATGAGGATCACTTTGAGTTCTTCAGCCCTAATAGGGGTATCGACCAGGCAGACCCCTATCCCCATACCTGTTCGTCCTGTATATGGAAAGGTTGGGACAACTTATATAGAGGACAGTGAATCAGTGGCGATGGAAACCAGTGAAGATTTGCAGGTGAGGACCGAGTCTTTCCCAGGTATTCTTTCCCGACGATCTAGTGTTGTTTGTGAAGGTAAAGAGAGATCAGGTAGATACTATTCTGAGATTCTTAGATGAAGTTTACTCTGGTCTGTGCAGCGGGTCAGTAAGGAAGAAACCAGAATCTTTTTCTCCCCTAACTTCTCATATAAACGGGCTAAGTCCATGAGTGATAAATTTGGTTTCAAACTCACACGGGACCTAGAAAAGACCTTGAGTACCAATTATTCACAGCAGAGTCACGAAAAAGACCTTTGCACACCTTGTTGAAAGGGTCTAGCAACGATTGAACGATTGGCAGGCTAAGCACCTGTCTTTAGCAGGGAGGATTACCTTGTCAAAGGCAGTGCTTGCAGCCCTACCTACATATGCAATGCAAATATGTAAAGTGACACGTTCAATCTATGACCAAATTGACTGTCTTGTGAGAAGATTCATATGGGGAGGGGCTGGATTGGACAGGAAAATGCATCTCATTAATTGGGAGCAATTGTGTATCTCTAAAGAGATAGGGGTTGAAATTGCAGCATGTGAGACAGTTCAATGATGCTCTCATCTTGAAGATGGTATGGCAGTCTTTGAACCCACTTAATGAGTTATGCGCTTAGGTTATTCGAGCCAAGTATATTAAATCGGATGAGGACATCCGATTGGAGGTGGAGAAGAGACAAGGTTCCAACCTATGGCGTGCCATATGTGATGTATGGCTGCAATTTCTTTCGTTGGTTGGATGGACTATTGGGGATGGGCGTAAAGTTAGCTTTTGGATGGACGTATGGCTTGATCAAGAGCTTCAACTCACTGATCAAGCCATCCATCCCATTCCAACGACTTTATGTCAAACTAAAATGGCGGATAACAACTCAAGATGGGTTGTGGGACTAGAGTTGCCTATCTCAATGGTTGCCACATGATGTGTGCATAAGATTATGGGCAACTTTGCCTCCAAGTTTGGATGTGGGGGCCTATAGTTTATCTTGGTTTTTAGAACCACGGGGGCAATTCATTACAACCTCGGCGGTTACAAGTTTGCAAGAGGAGTTAGACAGCCCATCTAGTGAACTTTGGGAGCGAGTGTAGGAATTGGCAGTGGCTTTTGAGGGTCTGCTCTTTCTTATGGATTCTAACTAATCACCTTAGAATGGAAAGGAAGTTGACGACATCACTCCTCTGTACCCGATGAAATGTGGGAGTAGAGGATTGTTTACATGTGCTGACGGACTGCTATTTTGCTAAAGACACATGGGCAGTATTGTGTTGGACAAAACGGACATAAGACTGTTTTTTGGTTTGAGTCTTGAGTAATGGGTGTTCACCAATCTTAATCCCAATCAACCCCAATTTGGACGAGAGAATCGGTGTACGATGTTTACTGCAGCTTGTTGGAAGTTATGGCAATGAAGGAACAAACTGATTTTCGGGGAGGAAGAGGGCGAGAGTACTGTCCCTCAAAGGTCATTTTGGCTTGTACTATGGAGTTTGGGCACAATTGGGAATTGATTGGAGGCTTGAGTAGCAGGCCAACTCATGTTCCCAGGAGGTTGCTTCATTGGCAATGCCCGACAAGGGGATGAATTAAGTTAAATGTTGATAGAGCGGTGAAAGGAGATTTTGGAACCGCTGTTGTCGGTGGTGTCATACGAGATCACGAGGGTAGATGGCTATCGGGTTTTAGGGCAGGACTAGGACAGTGTACACCAATCAAAGCCGAGCTTTGGAGCATTTTGCTTGGTCTTCAACATGCTTGGACCCGAGGGTGTTCACATATCATTGTGGAATCGGATTCCTCTGCAGCGATTGATTGGGTTAATGCTGCGTGTAAGGAGGGGATGGTGGAAAAGGATAGTCTTGTTAGAGAAATTGGTGTGCTCCTAAATAGGAGTTGGACTGTCAACATTTATTTTGTACATAGAGAGACAAACTTTTGTGCCTATGCCTTAACTAACCTAGCTTTTGACTTGAGTTTAAGTCATACTCCCCTAGTTGATCCACCTGATGTGGTTAAGGAGATTCTTTTGACTAATAGTTGTAATGCTAGGAGATTAACTCCTACCAAAATGATTGTTCAAAAGACCTGAATGTAGATGAAGAGATAGCCAGATATCATATCACTGCCTAAGTCTTTATCTTCTCGGCAAAAAAAAAATATATATCACTGTCCAAGTTGGTTGTACCAACTTAGAACTGTATAATTAATCGGGTTTTGGTCGGAACTTATCTTCTGCAGTTCAGTTGCCATATTGCTTTGGATTTTTTTTGGTCAAAAGGAACATCTTTATAGAGATTAGAAGTCTTAGGTACATACCAGCAAGGACTAAATAAAAGTAGTGGAAGATGAAATACAACAATTCATAACAGAGCTTGCCCGAGCAAGCCTTACAAAATGGGAGCAACACACTCCAATAATAGGTAATACGAAAGTTATATCAACCACGAACCAAGGAAGGTAAGACTTAAGAGACCTTGCTTTCCAATCAGGATGGAGACAGACAGTTAACCAAGATAGATGATATAGTGGCTTGTTCTTACTAAAAGCAGCTTTGACCATATGGGCACCATCAACCCTTTAGCTCGTTTAAGATTATGAGCTTCGCACAAAGAACCATGATTGGATAGCAGAATCTTACCCTTTAGATTCTAGGGATAGATTGCAGCATTCGGTTGAAACATAGCTCCAAATCACCAGAGATTTTTGCATTTGGCTAAACGCCAGACATAGCTGCACAAAAGCACCACGCCGTTTGCCATTTAACTTCACACCACCGCACCAAAAATGGGGGGGTTTCCGAGGTACCATGAAGTTGGCAAAACAAAGAGAACTATATGGCTCTACCCCGCAACCATATCATCTAAGGTGCTCTCATTTTCCATCCCCGACTGAAGGGCCTCCTTCGATCGATATGATTGTGTCATCCGTGGTAGCTGGGCTAGAACTTGAAACCCATTGTTGGATCAGAGGGTTTCTATCCTCCTCGGCAGGTGTGGGTTGGTATAGCTCCATTGTGGACCGCGCCAATCTCTTCCAACTCCTCTTCTTGGCAGTGGATGGCACCGAAGAATCGATATCAACTTGACGAACCAATTTGCTGATAGCAGACACCTATTTCTTGTGGTTCTGTTTCACCTAGTCAGGGTCTTCGGTGCTTGTAGCCTTGGTTTTTTCAAGG
Organism: Turnera subulata; assembly: GCA_028386065.3. NCBI lineage: Eukaryota > Viridiplantae > Streptophyta > Magnoliopsida > Malpighiales > Passifloraceae > Turnera > Turnera subulata. The sequence continues at coordinate 183,751 of JAKUCV010000342.1, read as the reverse complement.
CATTCGGTGCAAGGGTGGGGGTTTGATTCTCAGGCATCGCCGAGGCAGAGGCAGTGGTCGATGTAGGGCCTTTGTTCTTCTCATTTTCGATCCCCGCCATTTGGGCGAAAGAATAACAGACGACCGTTCGGCTTTGACATGGGAGCGAGCCGCCCGGTAGTATTTGTCGGCCATCCTTTCACCTCCCATCTATGGCCCGAAGTTGTCCTCCGCTTCAAGTTCCAAGACCTCATATTCCTTCGGCTCGGCCGAGCATACCTTGGAAGTGTGGGTTATGCACCCACACCTGTAGCAAAAGTCCCCAAGCCTCTCATACCAAAATTTAATCCACACCTCCTTACTTGCTCTGTCAACAACCCAAGTACCTGGCAGCAGGGGTTCATCCACGTTGAAAATAATCTGAATTCTAATGTGGCCATGCCATCCACTAAAATTCTCAAGGGAAGGTTCAATAGTATGAAGACGTGGGAATACACTAGCAATTCGTTCAATTTTTGCAGCCATTATCATTTCGGGGGGTAATTGGTGTAACTGAACCCAAAAGGCGGAGTGAGTGATGTTTACCTGATTTAACGGGGTATCCGGGAGCCATCTCTTCAATGTCATGTGTTGGTTCGCCACCAGCCACGACATACCATCAAGAACGCATTGGTGGCCTTCTTCGAAATCAGTTTCCAAACTGATAGGGAAGAGATTGTTCCTTTTGTCTATGATGCGAAAGCTCCCCTTAATGCTCCATGAGAGCTTGAGCTGGTGGTGGACGACCTTCGCCGATATCTGATGGTGGGAGAAGATCTTAGCTACCAAAACTGTTTTAGTTATCATACAACTCACAATACTGTTTAGGTGTAGATCGCGACCTCGTCTTTGAGATCCTGAAGATCGATTATACGCCGAGTGGAGACTCCCGCGCCGATAGCCATGTCTTCAAGAGGATGGCGCGAGGTGGAGAATTAAGGTTAGATCCACAGGCAAGAAGCAAGAGCACCCGGAATCCACTAAGAAACAATAACAATCGAAGGGGTTTGGACGGCTGTAGGTGAGATGAATGACGAAGCCACAATGGCGAAAGTTAGGTGTTTTGAAAAAGCGATGAAAATCTAGGTTTGAATTGGGAGGAAACTACGCGGGCCATTGCAAAGCTATATTGCTTTGGATTGACAAAAACAAGACAAAAAGTGTCTATTGCTTTTGGAATAAACTTTTGATATCATTCCAAGGTCTGGTAGAGGAGCATTATTTCCAATCATTCATTTACCTTGACACGATTATAGTCACATATTCTTATCTATTGTAGGGTGCTCACTTATCTTGTGATAAGTTAGTTTGAGTTGTCTTTGATTATATTATCATAGTATTAATCCCCTTAGTAACCCATATAAACTGAACTAAATGGGACAAAAATGGGTATTTGGTTAAATTTTCTGTTGGGTTATAAATACGTAAATAGTTTGAACCATTTTACTAACTCAAATCTCATTTTGCCACCCCTATTCATAAGTATACTGCCGGACCCGCTTGGGATATACGACGCCAAAACCTAGTATAATTCACAATACAAAATATCACCGCCGTGAAAAAGGGGGAAAAAAGAAAAATACAACCACCGCTCATCACGTCCGGCGCCACCGGGAGAAGCGACTCTTTCTATCATCTCCATTCCTTTTTGCAGGCGGTTACACTAACTGAAAAGTCGTCATCTACGACGGCTGTAGCCGCGCTCGAGGCCCGTTTTAGGTGGCGAAAACTGCCATTCACGACGGCCACGAACCGCATCTCAGGTTGTTTAAATCTCACGTGCCACCATCACTGATTTTAGCGCCGCTAGCTTCAAATTTCGCATCGACGGTTGTTCCCCATCTTTCAATCCACCTCCACTGTACTGCTCCGCGCCTTTTTGGACAAAGTACTAAACAGGTGTTCTTTGCGTTTACTGCCTCGGTGTTTTTTGAATTAGGTTTTCCGCTATGGGTTTTTAAACCTTTCATCACGTAATTTTGGTTGAGATTTTCATGGTTTGAAACGTATTATTATGCCAATTTCGTGTCTTCTGTCGTGCCATAGCATTTGCACTTTTTTATGCTTTTGTTCGATTAGTTGCCTCAATCCATGCTTAGTGTTGGAGATTATTATTCCATGATTTTATGTAGTTATCACCTGTGGATTGGTTTTATCCCACCAGTGGTTGTTGTCCATATAATCCTTTTCCTACTGTATTTTTTAAAAATTTTAGATTTTAGATGCGTTAGAAAGTGATAATTAATTGTGGTGCTCACTTAACTTGTAATCTAAATCTTGCAGCGGTAAAGTCCTTTTAGTTCTCTAGACAGTGTTGGAATTCCAGTGGGCTGCAATGGACAGCATTGTGGACTCATTGAACAATGCGTATCAGGAATTTGTTGCTGCAGCAGCTAACGTGCTTGAAGCGAAGGAGCTATCAGGCGGGCAGAAAACAAGTGCCACAGATGTTGCTTTGGAAAATTTTAAGCAGAGGTGGGAATTGTTTCGGGTGGCTTGTGATCAAGCAGAGGAGTTTGTGGAGTCTGTGAAGCAGAGAATAGGATCAGAGTGCCTAGTGGATGAGGCCACTGGATCCATGACTGGAAAGTCAACAACGGGCCTTCCTCCCATCAGCGCGGTTCGATTAGAGCAGATGAGTAAAGCTGTACGGTGGCTTGTTATTGAACTGCAGAATGGTTCGGGTGCTGCTGCTGCTGGTGCAGCTGGCCAAGCTCACCCTTCTGCTCCTTTTGATGCTAGGTTCCCTGAAGATGCAGCTCAGTAGGATGAAAATGCATTTAAATAAGCTGTGTAAGTCATGTTTCTGTTGCTCTGTAGTCTAGCTCACTGTCAAAACATGATTGCTACAATGTTGCTGATAGTTTGTTAGGAGTACTGGAAATAAGAAGAATGAGACTAATGCATTCATGTCCAGTGAAATATCATATCTTGATGGACTGTCTCCCTAAAATACAGATGGTGCCACAACAGTTTAAAGAGTTGGCTAGGCGTGACTGAAGTAAAAGAACCTATCGATGTAGTTGATTCAAACTAGTTGAGACTTGAGGATTAAGACTGAAGTTTTGAGGAGTTTTATGGAGATAACATTTACTACTCAAACTGGTTGAGACTTGAGGATTAAGACTGAGGTTTTGGAGGAGTTCAATGGAGATAACATTTGCTACTGCTGTTTGATGTTGTACCTTTGTTTGAAAGCATCTCTTGACATTTTCCAATATATTTATTTTACGATACAGTGGTTTAACATTTGAATTTAAACGCATTGTGGGAATGGGTTTCTGATTAATGGTTCCTTCCTATGAAATTTCAACGGTCTTTCCTAGTTTTTACCTCATTGTTTATGGATATCATGATTAGTGACCTCAACTAAGTATGATATTGCGATTATGGTGTAAGTGAAACTGTAGGCTCAGGGCACTTCAATTTGCATTCTGAACTGATGGTTTTGTCAAAATCTCCTTTGAAGGAAAAGCATCCATTATGGGGCCTTCTTTTGAACATTGCAGTCAAGATTTTGCATATCAGATGAATGCATGATTTGTCTTCTAGCTTTCCAGTCCGTGTGCGGTTTTTGCTTATGGTTGTTGTACAGTTGTGTTCCACGGTTTGCCCGTTTCTTGTAAGGTGTGCTGGTGAATAATGGTCTATAGTGAAGCTTGGGACTTGTGTAGATTTCAATACTTTTGACGGGTGAACTCTGAAAATCACATCATTCTGATATTTTCCTCACAAAATAGAGAACTCGCTGGAGATATTTTCCTTTGACTCGAGAGCAGGTGGTTTGATTTATATTGTTCCATGAAAGCTGAATTGGAGCCTTGTATTTAAACCCCCTCGTCCAAAACTTCCAAACTGGGCCTTGAACCTTGGTGGTCGAGAGGGAGAAACATGAGACAATCTTCCTTTCCTTTACGAACTGGGAAAGGAGCAAAAAGTCGCCAAGTCCCTGGAGTCTGATTGGGAAATGAAGAGCCCGGCCCAACGAGAAGACTGGATAAATTATGCTGAGGAGCTTCATCTGCAAGGCATATTCCTGCCAGTAACTAGTAAGCCCGAAGAACAACAAGTCGAGTTCTAGTGACCAAGACCTTACCAAAATTGTTTGCAGGCACCTGTAATAATACTACTATACTAAAACAAATTTGCATAAATTTTCTTTTGTCAAATGCAGAGCTCTTTAGCCAAATATCTCTCTACGTTTCTTGGTTGCGTTGGCTCTTCTTCTTGTCGGTCATTCTTTCCCTCCCTTGTTGCTAATCTTTTTGTTGTTTTAAACTTTGCTAAAACTCAAACGAGAAATATAACAACGGAAACATGTAGCATAACTTTGCGTACAGATAATTATAGAGCCATTATCAATGACCAAAGAGAATATATTGATATATGCTATTATCCAATTGAACATATGGTACACTTGCATAACGTACTTGAAGAACTTGGGAATAGAGATGGCAAACAAATTTTGAATCTAATGAAATCTAAGTGATTGTCCATTTTTCTCTCTTATTCGGAAATATATAGTGGATAGCCTCAACCAGAATTACTTGCGTGTGTAGAGAGTATTCAGGTACTGACACAAAAACCTGTTCCTTATCAAACTGGACGATAGATTTTACTAATAAAAAAATAGAAAAAAAAAATGAAGAAAAACTTAAATGAAAAAAGAGAGTAACAACACGACAGCAACATCAGCAGGTGCTGCTAACAACTCGAGTATATGTCAGTTTTGCAAGGAGAAGTTGCAAGAAGAGGAAAACACCAAAGTAACCAACTACCTTTTCTCCAATAAACATCACGCAGAACACACCCAGCTTTTTCCCTTGAAAAACACCAAACAGGTACGGCCAAAAGAAAACGCATACATACTCTATTGGATTCTCTCTGTCAAAGTCTCATTTCTAATCACCAAAAATTGCATATTCTTTTGCATTTTGATCCTCGAACTGGGTTTTTGGTGGTTATAGATTGTGTGCACTTATAAAAACGCAGTCTGTGAGCTTGATTTTTTAGCCCTTTATAGGTGGTTTACCACTCTGATCTTTTTTTTTGGTTTTATCACCTGCAGTTGCTGCCAACAATGGAAAATCAATCATAATTCCTCTCATATATGGACTTCTACTCGTTTTGTTTACTATTTGGCCCGTTAACTTGGTGGGTTCACTTTCTGTTATTCTTTTCTTGACTTTTTTTTTTCTTTCATAGATTTAATGGATTTGAGGGATGAAGTGCAAAGAGTACGCTTGAGGATTACTCAGGTGAGTAGCTGTGCATCTACAGTCGTTGAAATTATAACAGTTATTTGACTTTTTTCCCTTGTTATATAGTGTTCATTGAGCGTCATTGAATACCGGGTGTAATGAACTGCCAAGTTTTTGTGCAGATTGGTGATTTTGGGCTTCGATTACTCTGGAAATTGTTGCATCTTCTTGTCAGCATTTGGTATCTTTGTGCTGGTGTTGTTCATGCGCTTGAAAGCCATTTGATCTCTACGGGATTGTTGAAGCATTACGAAGCTCTTAATGTTGACAAGCTTCAGTGCCTTGCTGTTGTGGTGGAAAGTGAAGATGCTCATGAAATTTATGAAATAGTGCAACTTTTGCAGTGGCTGGAAGCTATTGGTGTGAAGCATTTATGCCTTTATGATAAGGAAGGTAAGATGCTGGATAATTAGTGAAACTGACTAGTCTTGTTCTATCCGTTTATATTTGCTTGTAACGACATGAGAAAAATATGCAACTTCTTCGTACAATCGTTTTTGCCTTTTTTTAGGAATTCTCAAGGAATCCAAGGAATACATCATAGAGAGGTTGACAAATGCAATACTTTTTGAGGTAGGATCTTATACCTCTTTGCTGATATTGTCACTTTTGCTTTTCAGTGTCTACCTAATTGACGTCCACAGTTCTTATTGCAGTTTATTGAATTGCAATCTGGGTTACTTGAGTGGTAGGACGTAGTTTTTTATGCACTTCGCTTTTGTTTGGAATTTTGATATATCGATGGTTGTTCTTGAGTGCTGTTGTCTTTCCAAGATATCCATTCTTGCATATACTTAAGAAAATCATCCTTTATCTTCCCTGTTAAGAGGGGACCTAAGGATGCTAATGCCAATTTGAATTTATCGATGTGCAGTCGTGTATTGGATGCCAGGTGTGATGTTAGAGGTCTCACTCAAGTTACCGTATGCTTTTTTGTAGGAAGCTGATGAAAAGGACATGCCAGAGGACCAAAAACTAATGACTTTGGAATTAGCTTCAGCCTCTGATGGAAAGGAAGCAATAACCAAGGCAGCTAATTTACTTATTTTGAGGTATATGAAGTTGGCTACTGCTGCTGCAGAAGTTGAAGACCGTGTATTTACAGAAGCTCATATGACTGAAGCGCTGAAAGCTATAGGTTTGGTCTACTTCATGAATCTGCTGAATGCTTTAAAGATTTTCTTAGTCCTAGCCTTACATTGATGTTTCCTGTAAATCAGGTTGCAAAGGGCCAGATCCTGATTTATTGTTAGTTTATGGACCTGCCAGATGCCATCTAGGTTTCCCAGCATGGAGAATCAGATACACTGAGATAGTGTGAGTGAGTTTGTGTAATTTAAAATCTGTGAATCTGATAAGCATTTATATTCTGGCTGTTGAAGTGTTTGTGCATGTGCATGGATTTAAATCAGAGAGATGTATAGGTGCAGGTGGCATACTTTTGCAAGATTATGGAGAATCTGAAAATTTTTGGATGAAACACCTGTGTTCTTTCATATATTTGTTGCTGTTGTGTGTGCGTTTGAACGCGTGGGCATGCGGGGCGGGGGTGGGGGTGGTTTGATTTTCATTCTTTCATTCTTTTAGTTACCATCCGTAGGATTCTGGAACTTTGCCTCCATGTGCACACATATTATGCAACATCGATTTTGTTCTGCTAGTTTGCTGCTTCATGGCTCAATAGTGCATTTTGTGTTGCAGACACATGGGGCCCTTGAAGTCCATGAGATACGGTTCCCTAATAAAGGCAATTTACAAGTTCACCATGGTGCAACAAAATTATGGTATGTTTTCTCTTCTGATTGTGATGGGAACTTATTCTAAAAAGAATGGATGTGGAACTGGTGATGCCCAGAAAAGAAGAAAAACCAGTGGTTGTAGGGATTGGCCAAGTTGACAGTTTTTGAACTTTTCAGCAAATGAAATGTATTTTTTAAACTTTAATGCAAGTCCTTACCAAAATTCTCTTCGAAGGAAGATATATCTTAATGTCAAGGAAGTTGTCTCTAATGTTTCTGATTTTTTTCATTTAACAGGTAAATGAATCAGCTATACTAAGATTTGAGTCATGGTAGCTAACTGGTGCAGAGGAGCGAGTCTCAGGATTGATTTGTCAACGCCTGGAAATTGTAGGCGTGATTATAGATTTGATGCTTAAAACATAGTTTTCTTTGGCCTCATAATCAGCTGAATGAGCCAAATGTGATAATTTTTCTGCAGCACGGCTAAAGTTTGGGACATCGGCCTTTGTTTTGTGGAACTAGTTACAAGTAGCTTTATCCGTTTGTAGTGCTCGAAACTAGTTTTAGATCCCTTCTATTTTCTATAAGAAATACTTAAATATACTTTAGTAGATGGTACTGCACGCAATGCGTATACATAATAAAGCAGTAAAGTAAAGCCCAAGTTTGCGTGGATTACTCTTTCCTTTTTGCGGATTTAGATATTGTTGAAGATATATCGATGTTTTTCCAGTAAACTGTATGTCATTTCCATTGAAATTTCATTACGTTACTCATATCTGTTTTTAGTATTCATAGCTGAAATTAAACGAATGACCAATTTAAATTTGTTAATGATAAACATCAGAAAATTCTATATTACTCAAGTTGTCAAAACAAACAAATACCATAATATGGTGACAAACGAACCGATTGAAGATGAAATGGCACCAAGACGACAGCCCATCTTAGGGCTTGGTTTGCTCTCGCACCTCTTTCTCCTCTTGGCATCCCGCTTCAAGTGGGCTTCTTCCTATCATAGTAAAGATTTTTCACTTCACCATAGCAGGAACCTCGCTAGCCCTGTAGGTCAGCTACCCCAACAACCGGGATCCTCTAGTTGGAACATTAGAAAAAATAGAAGATCTCTAGTTAAAATTCCATTATGGTCCAGTTTTGACCGGCAATAGATGCCGGGCCTTATGCAGGAGTTCTTCAAGCAGGAATGATAGCTCCGACTCATGACATAACAACAATAAGCTCAACTATTCAAGTACCTCCATCATCAAATAATGAAAAAAAATTAAGGTAGAGGAAGCAGATGCAGAAAGAACCCCCACGAAGTACACAGACCTGAGTAATATATGCTTATATTCCAAATCATTACTAGCATTGACAATTACAAGATGAGAATGTGATTAAAAATACCAAAAAGCATTTTAAGTTGGGAGGCACCCCAATATCACCACCAAACTACAAGAATCTCCAACTACATTCAATGACCTTGTTTTGGTAAATCCTGGTTCAGAATTCCGTCTCTAGGATGCCATCAATAAACCCAAAATCCATAGCCTGCAAGTCAAAAGTCAGCAGTTTTATGGTAAACAACGGCATTTTGATAATGAGTTTTAAACTCCATTCACCAAGTGAAAGCTGAGCAAAAAGGTAGGGCGAGCAAATGGAACTATCTCGGTATGGAACAGAGACAAAAACTCCCTTATACAAGAAAATGAAGTATTACGCCTTTGCTAGACGTAATGGAACTACATTCATGTTTGCCCAGCAACTCTGGCGCAGATGCATACGCATAAACATAAACAGTGGGCAAACTTTCCAGAATACTGTATAAATATGTTCTTTCTACTTTCCCAAACAACATCATTTCTTCTTATTTTGGGTAGGAGTTGCAAGGAAAAGATGTTGGAAGCCAGGATATGAGTTGCAAGGAAAAGGGTGTTGGAAGCAGGTATCACCAAGCATCGACATCAGAAACCATAACCTAGTAGTTAAACAAAAGCAGAAGTTTAGAGTGACAAACCTCGGAAGGGCTTAGGAAAATATCCCTGTTAGTATATTCTCGTACTGATTCAACTGATCGGCCAGTGAAGGTAGAAAACATCAAATCAACTTTCTGTATTAAGTACCAGAGAAATGAGACCATAGAGATAAAGCTCGAATCTATTGGCACAAGACAATAGCAGTTCTATAATATTTTTCCTTAACCATCAAACGATTTGAATATTTCGTTTCCTTTAATCATGCGATATTCAAACATGCTCATGAAACAAGTGCAATCCCATTTTTCCAGGGTTTCAATTTCAAATCTTAAAAACAGGCATAAAATGTCCATTGTTCAAACTTCAAAAGAGCAAGAAAAATGTTAGCCCTCAACCCCATTTGAGCCAGATTAGCAAGCATTAAGGTGGTTTTTTCAGTTTGGTGATAGGTCAAAATGAACAGAATAAAAACACAAGGAGAAAGGGACTGACATTGCGAGATTGCACTAGATCATTCACTTGGCTCCTCACATCCTCGACATGACCCTGCAGGTAAATAATAAAAAATAACATCAATATTAGCCGCACACAAATCGAATAAATATCCCAAGAGTTCAGAAGCATTCCTTTGCAAAACAAAATTGATTTTTTCTATACTAAAGTTTGTCAATTTTGAGATATTAGGAGTGAATTAAATTCAAGAAACTTCATCCCTTCATTAAAACACCACAGAAGTCTAAAGAAACAAAATAACTGAAGCTAATCGCATGGAATAATTAGAGCTTAGTTTTATTCCAAAGAAAAAGCATACGGTTTGTAATCTAATCTAACAATCAGCATCATACATCAACAGTGACACAACTCAGATATGTCCCAATGGCATCAGCAAGGCAGTAAAGAAGGGGCATCTTTCTTCTATTGTTCAAAAGGCTGTTAATTACTTAGCAGCAAAACCTCACCCCAGCACCAGCACGTGGTTGATGTATCATAATGCGTGAATTTGGCATTGAATACCGCATGCCCTTTTCACCACCGGCAAGAAGCAGTGCTCCTAAGCTTGCAGTCATCCCAAAACAGACAGTGCCAACTCTAGGCTTTATCTGAGATCATAAGATTTAGGTGAAAAGTTGCAACACAAGGAAGAACCATTTAGGGAAAAATTTTAATGGAATCACAGACTGAAATCATAATGCAGGTGCATGTCAAAGCATTTTGTCACCTATTTAGCAGAAACTCATAATGTTTTGATTATGAACAGGTATCACTTGCATCAAGGTTCAAATCAGGATTCATCAGCGTAATCTGTAAGCACCTAGCTTCTCTGTTTCCTCTTCCAAAAATACTGATGTTTTCATTTATGGGAAGTTTGGATAACCAAAGTTACTCGTTTCTGCTGTTATAACCTCCTGGAAAGTTGAAAGCTACGCTAGAGCACTATGATAATATTGCCAATGAGCGTAGGTACAGAAATGGAACCAGAAATAACATGGGGGAAAAAAATCAATATAAAGGCTTAAAATTACCCAAGACATGCAATCGTAGATGGCCAACACCGCATGAATACTCCCACCTGGACAGTTCAGATAGATCTGTCAAGGTGAAGAAAACTCATAAGTACCAAATCAAGCCAAAACGCCTAAACTGCACCTATAAATTGGTTACAACAGTGAAAACCATGATAAATAAGCTAAGACATCACCATACCAGAATATCTGCTTTGTCATCAATTGTTGCTAAAGTTACTAGCTGGGATATAACTCGATGAGCCACCTGTGAACTGACTGGCTCCCCAATGAATATTACGCGATTACGAAATAAAATTGATGACAGATCCAAAGGTCCTCCTGGGCTCGTCACTGCAGGCATAATTGGTGGATTTTCCGATTTGGCTTCAATCTTCCTGTAGCTGCAAGTTATCTTTCATGTTACAACGGCATGGTCGAATGAAGGCACCAAATGGTGTTGCAGCTTCTATGCTTTATACCAAAGCACTTAGCGGCCAAAGACATGTAAGAAATATGTCGATCATAGAAACAAAGATATCTTTGCTAGACTATGTAAGAAATGTCAATCATAAAAAACAAGAGTATCGTTATGCCAAAGCACTTAGCAGCCAAGGAAATGTCTTACTTCTAACACATTCATACCTTGACAAGTATCTTTGCTAGACTATGTAAGAAATATGTAAATCATAAAAACCAAAGTCCTTTCTAGATTGGCGACACTCTAATATTTCACAATCTACTTTTCACCATAGGCTTATTCCCCAAGTGAACTCACTAAATTCCAAAAGAATATGTATTGGGCAGCCACACAAGGAACAACTAGCAACCAATAGCACAGTGAAGTCATGGAACAAGAAAATGAAAGAGTATGAGAAAAATTTTAAAGCCAGCAAAAGCACTAAACCTTTGATTAATATCATGGAAACCCTTCTCATTTGTCCTTAGTGATAGTCCTGAAAAAATAAATGAAATTATTTGTTAATGCAGCAAAATTCACCACATTACACATGAGCATCGAAATGGGATATCCCAAAAAAAAATACAAAAGAACACAATAACATAAACCATAAACTATCTCTAACTCCGTATGCACAAACTACCAATAAACCACCCTTAAAACACTAGGATTACATGCATATACAAACTCTCTCTCACACTTCTTATACAAACATCCACTCACAAAGACCATTCCATGTATCTGTCTACACATTCAAGAGAAAATCATTTGCCAAGCAATAAAAAACAGAACAACTCACGAAAGCTTAAGAAATCCGGGCAAACCCAGTCATGGGAAACCAGAAACAGCCAACTCGGCTGCTAAGATATTAAATTATGCATTGAATTAGGAACACAGAGCTCAAAGAATCACACTATAATTGACAAACCAAGCTAAATGGGAACTGTTTCCTCCATTAACCGCATGTAGCATCATAATTACTTCATATCTAACAAAATCCTGGAGTAAAACAAAACAAACTAACCAGTTAAGGATGAATCACTGCGGCGACCAGGCAACGCAGAAACGAAAGACCGCGCAGAGTTACTGCAGCAATACAAGAAGCATTGAGTGTAAGCGCGAGAAAAACTGCAAATTTAAAAGAAAAGAAAAAAAGAGGAAATGTATACACATGTATAAAAACAAAACACACCTGTGAGGGAAGAAAGAAATGGAGGGCGTTCTTTGACGACGAGAAGGGGTACAGAAGCTAGGGGTAGTTGAAATAGATGTTGCTACCATTTCCTTTTCTCTTCTTCTTTTGCAGCTATAATATTAATAGTTGATGACTTTATCGGTGTTTTTGAGGGAAAAGGGAAGAAGTTTTTCAGGGGGATAATAAAGGAAGAAAGGGGTTTTGGAGTTGAAACTTGCAGGCGCTGAAGTGATGAGTGACGATCGCTTGGTGGAAATGGAAATATTTTTCTCGAGAGACAGGTCGTTTTGTTGGATCAGATGGTTCTTCTTTCTTCGTTCTCGAGTATTGACCTTTCGGGCGGCAAGTCGCTGGTTGATGATAGGTATCGTTCAAGTTAAAGAAGCAAGGAGCCAAAGCCCAACTGAGATTTAAAATAGGCTGTGGGCCCGAGTAAGAGGAGTCTTCGGTTGACCGCTCCTCTAAGACCATGTAAAGGCCCAATATGCCTAGGAATTAAAGATGGGACCAATAAACTTGCCTTGGGCCCAATATTGGCTATTCGGCTTTCCATGGATGTGCAACTGTTAATGTTGGAGTCTAATGCTCAAGCTGCAATTCATTGGCTTTTAGAGGAGATTTGATCGTTGAGGAGAGCAGGAAACTTTAGCTTCGGACATCAAAACTCTTTTGAATACCCTATAGACTTTTGCCTATGGCTTTTGTAGATAGAGAGGCTAACAAATGTAATTAGTAATCTTTTGTCGGAGGACAGTTGTAACACAAGCTAATGGCCTTGTGCTTTTGTGTAGACCATAGCATACAGAAAATCTGTGTAGAGCCTGCTTGTTTTGCTCCACTGGAAAACAAATAAACTGATGTCGTTCATTTAAACTATAAGCATATGCGTAGATACTGATGCATTCCTCAATTCGTACAAACCTATGAGGTCTATTACGCTTCAGGGTCACCTGGCACTACTATCATGACTCATGAGTCATGGCTTTTTATCATTTTTTGATACTAGCTATTTTACATCACCCACCTGACAAAGCAGAACTACAAAGGTGGCTATATCACTCGCTCGATAAACATAGCTATAGAACAGTACTGGATTAGCTAAGTTCCAGGACTTGATTACAGGCAGTACAGGTACAGGATTTAAGCCGTCAGGGGCACCCAAACTAAGTTATCTGTTGGGAAGAAATGGCAGACAGGGGCAGTTCCAGGCTTGATCTTCATGACACGAAATGCCTTGCTGTCGGGACGCCATTGAGACGTGTCCATGTGACAGATACCAGCTGCTTGCACTTCCTCTCCATTCTCTCCTCGCAGTGGAATCTCAAATAGCCTATTGCCACTCTCTTGGCTATGGCAATAGTAGACCACATATGGGTAAGGCATGACGTGACACCCTATCTTTTTCTGTGACAGAATCTCTTTTGGGTCTTCCGAAATGGTGTAGTTGTTTATGCCTGTAGTAAATTTTGTGGGATGATTTGTCGACAGGACCTTAAGGCCGGTGTCCTGACCAAAGGTGGCTCGTGCAAAATCAAGCATCGACTCCAAGGAGGTGGCGCACACCTTGGTCTCTCCTCTCAGTGGCTTGGCTTCACATGTTCTTAGTGTATATTCCATGGCTTTGGCCTGGGGAGATTCTTCGGAAAAAGAGAAGAATTCAAGGAGGTAGGGGAGTTGTGCAAAAGAGAAAGGAATCGAGTTGGCTTCTTCTCTTGACAGCAGATGAGGAGAATTTGCAGGGTCTTTGTGGGAGAAGTAGATTGGTATTGTTTTTCCAATTTTTAGATCACTTAAGGTGAAGAAAATATTATCTGCAGCTTCCATGTGGTCCATCTGTGAATGATCATGAGCATTCTTTTGCAGGGCATCATCATGGGGATGCTCATACTTGTTATGAATCCGACGACTATCATGGTTATGATGTTCTTGCAGATCATTTGGAACATCCTCCACTAAATTCAAAGGCATGCCTCTTAGCTCTCTGGCACAACTGTCACCAATAGCCAACTGCAAGTGGAGAGCAGTAACATCATCATATATTGAATGAACAACTGCAACAAAAAGGAAGGGAGACAGATACAAATTCCACCGGCTAGAAATTAAGAATAAACAGAAGAATCAAATGGTTATTTAGCAGGCAGCAATCTTGACAAGAATCTGAGGTGAAACCATATTGTAGGATCATAGCATCTATCTATTTACAATTGATATAAAGTATGATTCCACGACAATGAGGCAGAAATTACCATTATAACTAGCAGAGCAGAAAGGATGATCCTCCTCGAACAGTTGTCCATACTCATCTCTGCTTAGCTTTAGTTGAGAAGGGAGCAGGTCCTCAGAACACAAAGGAAGGACCAGTTGCTTTTTTTTTTTTCTTTTCTTTTTGGTGTCTTATATGAAAGAAGAAGAAAGCAGTACTGGTCAACTGAATCTGTTAGCAAGTACAGCATTAATGTAAATTCACTGGCGCTGACAAATAACGAATTGCACTGTTTTATTTAGACAGAAACCTTAAAATATACCCCCCTGATTGATCTGATGGGTCAATTTGGCTTTTATTTTTGATTACATAGATTATAAAAACTGGATCAATTTTAGCCTAAATTCAAGATTAATTTACATATAGAATGGATTCACTTTTAAATACACGAACCAAATTGACAAAAAATTAATCATTTAGAAAACCAAGGGGGTGGTGTGCTGGTGGCACAGTGGTTAGCTGCTTAATTTTTTTTTTTTTGGTTCCAATTGTTTATTTTTAGAACTCGAATTTGATCCATTTTGCTTTCAGTTAAGCCTTATATATATATGATGTGGTCGAACATGAGGCACGATACAATTGTGTCTTGATGGACAAGTCTAATATTATGCTGAAAATGAGTATATTCTGGACTTAGACCGAAGGGATGATAACAACTGATGTTTTTTTAGTGTAAAAAAATTATTTGAAAATTTTGCTTTGCGTAAATACTAAATACATTATACATGTATCTAACTGTAGCTAGATAGCTTAAATATTATTAATGGGGACTGTCCACAGGTCAACTTGTCTGGCATAAAAACCCAACTAGCAGATAAACACACTACTTCTGTATACTATCATAACTCATCAACTGCTAAAGGCATCTATTCTCCTTTTGACATTACTTTTTTTTTTTTCTTCCACAAAGTCTGCCCTCCTAGCTAGCCAGAAGATCCCTTGGCGAAAATAGATATTTGCAACGTGACAAAGCAATAAACACAGGCATGATCCGGAATTGGTCCCAGGTCAAGCGGAAAATATATACTCCCTCCGTTTTTATTTATAAGGCGTTTTAGACTTATGCACGCCCCTCAAAAAATACATACACCAACTAAATTCACTTGACTTATTGACCATTTTAACCCTAACATTATAAAAAAATTTTGGTCCACCACCAAAATAAATTCAAACCAATAACACTTTATTTTCTTTCTCAGGCCCCACTAACTTCCATTATTCTTATTCTTTCCATTTAGAAATCAACTACTTCTATTATATGTGGAATTTTTTTAACTAAATGGATATTTAGTCTTTTTAATTGATTCTCTAATAAAATACTCCCTCCGTTTTTTTTCTTAAGACGTTTTGGGAGTTTTTGTTTGTTTCCATTTGTAAGTCGTTTCGATAGTTTCAAGCACTGTTTAAATATTTTTTATCAATTGTTTTTTCCGATAAATATGAACATGAAAAATTACATAAAATGTTTAAGTCTATAAGGACTTCTTCCCCTGCAACGAAGCCATTTCAATACTAAGTGTTACTATAATGAATCAGAAACAAATAAAAGATAAGAGACTTGTATTTACGAAAAGAGATAGCACAATTGTGTTATAAAACACTTCATTCAACACAAGGGGGAACATACAAGGAAAAATTGAAAACAATAAACTACAATCCTAATCAGCCCGCCTAGGCTTCTTCATATTAAGCTCCCGCTTCAGGCGGTTGTTCTCTCGGGCCAGATCATTGCTCTCGGTGGCCGCTGCAATCCAGTTGTCACGGACCCTCTTAAAGGCCTCCTCCCACCGATCTAGCAGCCGGTCTCGGTTCCGGATCATCTCAACCAGCCGCTCATTTTGTTCCACAAGTTGCCGGCACATTGCTTCCATGGCTTTTCCGTGCTCGGCCTCAATCCTAATTTGCTCACACAGGCCATGAATGGTTGCTTCCATGTCGTCAGCCATAACTTGCTATGTGAAATATGCAGAGAATGATGGTTATATGTTCCTAGTGTTTATGTGTGGCTAGTGTGGTTATGTGAGTTTTTATGGGAGTGGCTAATGGGTTAATGTCACATCTCTCAGTAAGCAATACTCCACCTAGCGCGAAAACATCCAAAGTGTTAGAGAATTAAATCGGTGAAAAAATTTTCAAAAAGTAAGATCTTGAAGATCGTAAACGGTTTGGAGTTTTGTGAAAAGAAGTCATTCTTCTTCCTATCACCGAAGCAATAATTCATTCTATGGCAAAATTTTCAAAAAGCAAATCCTAGAAGAACGAGAGAGGTCTGCTTTACCATAGAAAGAGAGTCTAGCCTCAACGGTCCCTCGAAAGACACGTTACCCACTTGTTCACAATTGTCCGCATGAGCCAAAAACGTCTGACTCGTCTCGTATCTCTCCACGATGTCCGAACAGCTGTAAACTTGTCGCACATGCGCTCTACTCGAGGTGTGGTCCCATCCGTCTAGCCTCAACGGTCACGGATGCATGTGATAAAAGATGCAGAAAAATATAATAAAGCCATGGGTCCGAAAAACGCGTAAAGTAACCAAAGCAATAAATGATAGCAACGGTAAAATTCAAAAAGCAAGATCTTGAAAATCAAAAACGGTAATCACGCTCCCCATAAGAGTATAAAAGGGGAAGCGGTGATGTGTAAATCATCAAAGCATTTAAAAGCAATCAAACGTCCAGACAACCAAAACCGCAACACTCTGAAAAGCAAAACACTACACGTCAACATGCCTGCTCCTTCCTCAGTCTTCTTCGTCGAAGGTGCCAATCTCGGTAGAAGGAATCGTCTAGCCTACAGCATGGTCAACGAACGTGCTGAAGAGCTACCGAACGAGCTCGGCAGGATGCCACGTCTAGTCTTCGTCGACGAGCTCTACTCATCGCGGTTCTTCGTCACTCCCATGGAAGAGGTGTTCTTCCTAGAGGACCATGGAACACTGAGGACCTCATACTACGGATCGGCAAACTCCGTGATGTTCTTCATCTCCGAAAGGCTACAGGAGTTCAACCTGGAGTCCACTTGCCAGACTGTGGAGCAAGGTGCCTACTACCAGCTCTCGATGACGGCCCAAAGCATGCCCAGAATGACTCGACTACCTCCAACCTGGCCAAAGGCACGACTGCTGGTGTGGAACTGCAGAGGAGTTGCAAGGCGTGCCCAGGAGTTCTCGCGTACCCTGAGGGACTTGAAGAACCAATATAAGCCGAACATGGTTCTTCTAACAGAGACACAGTGGCAACCACGGGACGATCACGGTCTCATCCCACTCCGGTTCCCTCAAGCTAACCGGTTCGAGATTCCTGGCCAGCACGACAGTGGCGGCATGTGGTTCTCATGGAGCGACAGAGTCACGGTCAACGTCAACAACGATCCAAACAGCTTCAGTGTCAACGTCGTTCCGAATCGTTAGATGTATTTCCTTTATTTTTATAAAATATCAAATATCAATGCAATATTTTCCTTTGTAATGAAATTATCAATATTATTAATAATATTTGCATTCCGCTTATTATGGCATCATTTACCTCATATGTGTATGCTCTGCGACAGCTGGCGTCCCTTGACTGGATCCACAATGCACTAACTAAAATGATATAAAATAATAAACAATGGAGCGAACTATGCATACAAGGACAACAAACATACAAAGACTGCCCAACAAGACCTAGCATACAGTGTATACAATAATAACTCGGGCCCAACGGACCAAAATAATAAACATCGTAAATAATAAAACCGGCCCTGTTGATTATTTTATTATTTGAACCTTGTTTTGGTCGGCATGTCAAAATGTGCTGCTCTTATCCTTTTAAGATTAAAATAAGTTGGCTCAATTTTAAACTGGAAAGCAAACCAGACTTCAAGTCAAGCCAGCCTGGCCCTACCACTAATGAAATAAGGTTATATATGAAAAGTAGGAGAATTTTTTTTTCAAAACTACCCAACGACTTATAAATGGAAACACAGCCACACTCCCAAAAAGACTTATAAAAAAAAACAGAGGGAGTACTAGTTTTGAACTTGATATAATTATGACCTAACCTAGCCAGACCTACTTCCTAGCCTCGTCACATGACAACAATATTAAGTTCATTATTTGACTGTGAGCAAAAGCCTCCTGGATTAATTTCATATGTAATCATGTGAGTGAATGGAATTAAATAAAGATGAATGTGGAAGTTTCCTGATTCCATACTGATGCTAAGATCTTTGTTTTTTAATGTGTATATGTAAGGGGTGGATTGTTAACTGAACCAATTCAAATGTGGAGGCCTACCTTTTCGAAGGTAGTGGAGTTGAAAAGTTTGCAAGGGTTGACTATGTACATGTAGGGCAACCCCTGTGCTCTTGTGCCAAATATTCCCATATTAGATCCTGGAAGATATCAGCTAATCCAGGAACAGGAAATGTACCACACTACCACACAAGTCAGATGTAGTGTATAGTATATATTTGATTTTAGTGGCATCACACTAGCGCATACACATAGTGGTGCACCCTTTTTGACTTCTTAAACGAAATGATCATTACTCAGTCTCGCACACACACACAAAAAAAGAAAGAATAAACGAAATGATGAAAGCAACTCGCAGAGCTGTAGTTGGACTTTGAACCGGTGGGTGTTAAACTCCAGTACTAATGGGTACGGGTATCCACCTCAGTTTCTCGATCATTATCCATTTTTTTTTCCAGAAAAGAAACAAAAGGAGAAAGATTATAATCCTTTTAAGTTCACATTAGTTTTCTTCCTTCCATTTGGAGAGGATATATAAGCTAAAAACGTTGGATACTCTTTTGGTGGAAGAATATACATGGGCTCAAGCACGTATAAATTTGGTGGAAGAATATACACTTTTGGTGGAAGGATATATATAGTAGTATAACCTAACGAGAAAATGAAGCTGGAATAGCGTTGAAGATAGATGAATGATAATTAATTGCAGCAGAATTCTTGGTTTTACTCGGTAAAAGGTGTTGAACGTGAAGGTGTTTATAGTGTTCCACTTAAGTGGGTCAAGATATGTGATCGCTTAGCTTCTACCAATAACTAGCCAACAGCACCATAATTCCTCCTTATTTTTTTATGAGTAACAGCACCATAATCCATTCATCAAAAGAACTGTCCATTACCTATGGATATACACGGTTGCTACACGCTTTCATTGACTAATTGAATGGATCTTGTTAATTGTTCCTTTCTTTGGAACTTATCACCTTACACCATGCCTACGGCATTTGACACAATTGAGGGACCCAAATAAATTTGCTCCATTACGTATCGCCAACCTGATAAACTTTTGACTATGTAGATTGTTGTAAAGAAAAAGGGCAAAAAAAAAGCCCAATAAAACTTTTGACTCCCATTTTTTTGTTTGAAATCTGGACAAATAAATTGCATTTATTTATATGCAACAAGAGCGTGACACAAATGATTAAATAAATTGTTATACTGCCGGTGAACCGCAACTTGTCTTCATTTTAGGTTGCATTACAAATTTTAATTTTAATTGCCCAATCACAGGTTAAGTCTATTATTTATTGTTCCTTGAATATTGGAGCAAGTACGGATATTAATATTTCTTTCCAGTAGTGACTCTTTGTACCCAAAATTTATATGGACCGACTTATTAAACGATTAATATAGCAGTAATAATAATGGATGCGTCATAAAAATAATGGGACTTCTTATCATGAATCAAATTTGTCAATATGACCCTCTAGTACAAACTTATTTGTAAAATATTCATCGACGCCACTAATGTAACAGGAACAAAATGAACTGTTCTTTGTCCTGTCCCTTTAGGCCCGAACACGAAACAATATTACCTTTTAATAATGTGATAATACTTTTTTCCCAGAAAGTAATAATGTGATTATATTAAGCACAACTCTCTCTGCCCAAACTGTGGGCCAATGAAAATGATGATAAAACTAGCATCTGAGAATGGAGTTGACTTTTGGTAGACAGAGGCACAGTTCCAAACACCTTGTCCAAATCCAACGTAGCACAATTCCTTTTATAAATGCACAAAGTGGAAGCTAGAAAAAAGTACAACAATTCAGGTTCCGAAAAGAGTACGACAACTAGACAATTTCTTTTGATAAGGAAGACCAAATATTTAAAATTGCTAATTCTAAAAAAAAAAAGGATTTAATATTGTTTTGCACATTTTAAGTTGACTTCAGCCGAAAGCGCCAACCCAACCTAGCTTTCCTGTGGGCTCACGGATCTAATCTAACCTCCCCTAAGTTTTGTCCCTTTATTTTGTTATGTTGTCGCAAAAAGTCATAGCCATTTAGCCAGTAGCCATTCCCCCACTAAGTTTTATGAGTCTAATTAAGTCACTAGATAAAATCAAGTAATCTACCATAAATCCTGCATGGGTATGCAATAGTGGACCCAAATGCAAATTCAACAGTGCCTCCATCAGCCAAAGCTTTGAATTTGAAAATCAATATTCTTTGTCATGGGCAGATGAATGATTGTGGTGACAGTGTGTTACACTTACACGAACGTGGGTGATAAGTGTTGACAATATTAATTTTTGTACCACAATTAAATAGTTTAGCAACTATTACTAAGAAAGTGGGTGCAATCCTTTTCTAAAGTATACGATTTGTGATTTTATGTTTTTACTATTCAACTTGCGTGAGGCTAACCGGGTAGCTGATGCTATGGCGGCGATGGCTCATACTTGGGGGCCGGGGCTACGTGTGTTTTTAACTCCACCTACTACGGTGGCGTCGTTAGTGTCTTTGGATAGTTTAGGGGCTCTTGTGCCTCGTGTTGCTGTTACTTTATCTGCTATTTAATCTATTTGGGCGTTAGCCCTCCGTTCTGATAAAAAAAAAAAAAGAAAAGTTAGCTTAGAGGTCAACCTCCAAGAGGAAGACGGAACCAGCTAACAATGTTTTTCATATGGGATATACGATGTCAAGATGAGATGCTCTATGTTTTTCTTAAATGTTTTTTTCCTTATCTTTCGTTTTACTCTGATTTTTAGACCCTAGAAATTTTATTTTGGAATCAAATCAAATGCATTTCATGGAGTCATATAAAGGTGTGGTTTTCAACATAGCTTCTTTCCCACACAGTTTCATAGGTGCAATGGGGGATACATCGTCTCTGTTCACCAATAGCTTGTAGCTCTCTATGTATGTGTTATTCTTTTTTTTTTTGGTTTTCCATCCGGTATCCGGAGCTTCGCCCCGACTAATCCGGACTTGACTCGGGGTCGCACACCTGGTTATGGTGGGTGAGTCTCCCAATAGAGATTTTCTGCATCCACGAGAACTCAAACCCGAGACCTCACTTAAGCGGAACAAGTCGCTTATATTAACGGACACTACTTCTCCTCCAAAATAAGATTTCTTACTACTTATTTCTTCCAGCATAACTCCTCTGTTGCTCCCCGTCCAGTTGTTCATATTTGGAAGGTCATAGAAGGAACTATTGCTGACACACCTCGCTTGGTCATTGAAGCTAAGAGTTTTTTAAGCAGCCTTAATGGACCTCCAATCTCGGGAAACTCTACCCTCACCTCCACTTCTATGGTTGCTTCACCGGCAAGACCTCTCATTCCAGAAAGGGTCCCTTCCACCACTGTTCCAACTGAGATATTGAATTGGGCTCGATGGCTTTGTCGTAATGAACCCCCTCCAGAGCCATCCACCACATCAAGGTCCACACAGACTGATCCAGTTGTACCGATTGATCCAGTGCCATACAGGTCATCTCGGGACCCTGACTCTGACAGTGATGATGACATGACAAATCCGTATTATGATTGCAATTCAGAGGAGCCAATCAGCAAATAAAGCATAAAGCATATTGCATTATTAAAGTGTGTTAAGAGTGTTGTAATAAGTGGGATGATGAGTCATCACCCACCTTTGTTTTTTCTTTTGTCTTTTTCAGTTTGTATGTCCATCCTCCTATCTATATAAGAGAGCTTGTAAATCTTGGAAGGGGGCATCAGAACTCCCATTATCAATAAAAACTTGTGTGTTTTATAACCATGCCTTACTAAAACTCTCTCTCTCTTCTCTGAAATCCTTATGGACGATAGTCCTATTACTTCTTTCTTTTAATCTATCCTGATGCTACGGTCTCCAAGGTTGTATGAAACCACAAAAGGGGCTTGAGTACCGATTGCCACTGAGAGTGGATCCTTCTTTACTCGCCATGAGTGGTTTTATACGACTAAGGAGCTCCCAGCGCCTCTTGGTAGTGGAGCCAGGGATACTTGGCAATGGATATTCGGTATATCGGCTGGAAACTCATACCTAGCTAATCCCCACCTGGTTGGGTAGGCTGAGTTTGTGCACAACGCCACGTACCAAATATCCATTACTCTGTCCAGTAGTCTTTTTTGAACTCGGGGATAGTACCAGAGTTCTATAAAAGAAGAAGTAAGAACAACTATCGTTCTGAAAGGAGAGTAAGAGAAGAATACATAAACCATGAGTGAAACCCAGGAAACTAACACCACCAATTATATACCATCCCAAGCACTTACTTCTTTTTTAGCCATCTCTCTACCTGAATCTTTCAAAAGAACCCAGAACCCAGTCTCATAAAATTGATGTTAGTATAACACTAATTGGTATACTTTATCAGTTGGTACTTGAATCAGTGGAAGCTCTCTGTGAAAATCAAGATTACTTTTCAAAGTTCCTGACCACAAAAGTTCCTTGTAAGAAACCATTTTTGAAGATCAAGTGCAAGGATACATAGTGTTCGTGGAAAAAATCCTCCCATGGGTTCCTCAGAAAGCAGTCAAAAAGAAAATCCAAGAAATGGAAGTCTTTTCGGAAGACAAGAGGCCAACACAGGTTCTTCAAAAAGAAGTCGAGAAAAGGGAAAAATACTGATCGTTGTTATGTTTGCGGGAAAAAGGGACATTTTGCAAAAAACTGTCCAGTGAAGCCTGCTAAATCAACAAAGATGATACAACGAATTGGTCTTGAGGATTCTGACTGAGATATTGAATCTCTTTATTTTGAACAAGAAGAGATGAACCATGAGACTATGTTTGCTCTTGCTATCATAGATGATGACGATTCAGATTCTAGCTCGTCTTCTAGTGAGGATGAAGTCCCAATCTTCATGGCCCAGTCATCTCAACCCACTTTGACTAGCCCATCTATTAACTTGACAATTCTTCCAGCCAGGTATGAAAAGCCCATCTCAGCTATTGGTTTCATGGATATAAGAGCCCAAAAAAGCATGATGAATCCTGAAATCTTGCCAGCCCATTATTGGACCAAACATGATCAACATTTCTGGGTTGCAGATGGAAAGATTTTCACCACTCATCTTATTACGAAGCAAAAGATAGGAATCCAGTTCTTTCCTGGATGCATTGGCTGGGTTAAAGTCCTTGGATCACATCTTCTAGATCGTGATATCGTAGTTGGTTTTGACATTTATCAAAAGGCCAAGTCTCTACAAATCCTACCAAATGAGCTCAAATACAAAAAAAAATTTTAAGCCTTACACGGATCTCATCAAGATTTATTCATTGGCCCAAGTCCCCAAATTTCTTGAAGCTGTTCGAGACCAACTTCTTAAGACTTGTGCAGACTCTCATACGGATTTTCATTATCCTTTTCCATTATGGAAAAATAAGGAGTTCTTTATCTCCTTACCCTTTAAGAAAAATGAAGATGTTAATCCAATAAAAGCCAGTCATCCTGGTATGACTCCATCAGACTTGGTACTTGCTCGAGAAGAATGCAATCAGTTGCTCTCTTTGAAGTTAATTGAACCCACAAAATCTGAATGGGCATGCCAAGCATTCTATGTGGAAAAGCGCATAGAAAAATTACGTGGGAAGAAGAGGCTTGTTATTGATTATAAGCCACTTAATCATTTATTGCGAGATGATAAGTTCCCTATTCCAAAGATCGAGAATTTGTTTGTTCATCTCAAAGATGCCTTCATCTTCTCCAAATTTAATCTTAAGGCAGGATTCTAGCAACTTGGTATCCACCCAGAGGATCGACCAGAAATAGTATTTTGCATTCCAGATGCTCAATACCAATGGATGGTTATGCTATTTGGGTTAAAAGTTGCACCTTCTCTTTTCCAAAAGGCCATGACAAGAATATTCGCACTAATTTTCCACAGCATGTTGGTGTACATAGATGATATCCTCCTCTTTTCACGAGATGAGGAGTCACATCGTGCCTTATTGGAAGGCTTTCAAGCCCTTGTTCAAAAATATAGAATCATGCTGTCTGAGAAGAAAAGTTTTATTGGACAGACACAAGTGGATTTTCTACGCATGCGTATCTCCTCAGGCCACTATATTCCAGGACCACATATTGCACAGGAATTGTTCACCTTTCCTGATGAACACCTGTCCCTAAAGGAAATTCAGCAGTTTCTTGGAATTGTCAACTATCTACGCAACTTTATTCCAAAGGTGGCTACTCACACCTCAGCTTTATCAAAGATGTTGAAAAAAACTGCTCCACGATGAGGTCCAGAGCAAACCACAGCTGTTCAACAGTTGAAGCAAGTGGCTCAAAATCCCCCACCGCTGAAGATTCCCTCTGTGGGAAAAAGAATTCTCCAGACTGATGTGAGTGATCATTATTGGGGCACTGTCCTACTTGAAGAAATTGATGGCACCAAACATCTTTGTGGACATGTTAGCGGACAATTCAAAGACTCAGAAAAGAATTATCATACCATCTACAAAGAAATCCTAGCCGTCAAGAATGGGATCAAAAAATTTGAATTCCATTTGATTGGACATCACTTCAAGATACAAATGGACAATTCCTCTTTTCCGCAGATTCTAGATTTCAAAAACAAATCCCTCCCGGAGAAAAAATTATTACGTTGGAAGGACTGGTTTGCAAAGTATGATTTTGAAGTTGAGCATATAAAAGGACAACACAATGTGCTTGTAGATTTGTTATCCAGACCAAAAACCATTTCCATCATCCAAACTCCCTAAGAAATGACTGGTAGAAATAAGCAATAACTTCTTCTAAGGCTTTAGCAGTGTGTAGATTTGCTTTAGAAGTGTCATTCATCTTATTGAACCATTCCCACAATGTTCCAATGAGCCTAGATGTGAATTCCTTCAGGATAAGATAAAGAGATTGACCTGTAACCATTCTTTGGTTATCTATCTATGCTCAGAATTCAGTAAATCAAGACTGCCACTTAGATGGTGGGATGTCATCAATGGTGAACCATGGTCCTCCAGTTGACTTAGGAGGTGGGTCAAGTATAGCATCAACTATTGGAGTATCTTCAGAGTTTTGAGGTTGGCCTGGGGTAGATTGAGTTGTATCTTGATGCTGGCCATATCCAGGGGGATCATCAGGGACTTCCTCAACATGGGGTTAAGTGGAGGATGTGGCTGCCGTAGCCATGCAAAGCTGAGTGATATCAGTCTGTTCTTCTTTAGAGAACCAGACTTCAGAAATCTGGCCTGAGTCTTCAGAAGACTGGGACTCTTGATCTGGCACAGTCTATGGTGCTGTCATGGAGATAGCATATTGTGGCATATGCCGTTTTCCTGCTTGTTTGGATGAAAGTGTCTCTGTACTTTGTTCTTCTGAGCTTTCTGAAGAGGAATGAAGTTTAGATGGTGACTGGACACCAAAGATTGTCGACTGTGTTGGTGAGACTGTTCCAAAGACAATAGGAGGGAAACGGGGTACATAGGGTTGTGAGGGTTGTGATGGTGCAAAGAATGGGAACTGAGGGGATACTGGCTGCGGTGTAGGAAATTGGGGGGAAGAATAGAGAGGTGAGGGTTGTGAGGATTGTTTTCTTTTTTGTTTTTCAACCTCCCTTTGTTTTGCCATTTCAACTTCTCTTTGACGGATTCTAACAAAACCGTCCAGATCTTCATGAAGTCGCTTTAATTCAGCATCCTTCCGACTTCTTTCTGGATCTATAACTAGCCTTCGGGTGCGGTTGATTTCTTTGAGCTCTGCTTCAAGGGTTGTAATTTTTGAACACAGCCGTTGTTCTGTAGCCAAAAGATCTACTACAATCGCATCCACTTTATGTTATGTTCGTGAAGTGATTTGTACCACTTGAGAAAGTCTTTCAGAAATCTCCTTGGTTTGATGATGTTGAGCCTTAGCAGCTTGAGCCTGCCAGTTAAGTACTTGTTCGATTTGTGAGGGCATGACTTTCTGGCCATCAGGTTGTATGGCTTGTGGTGGAGAGATAAAAGGTCTGGCAGAGATCCTTGTAGAAGGATCAGCAGTGGATTACTTAGTTGAAATCACTCATATTCCGGAAGATGTTCAGATTAAGGGTTCAACTCTCCCACTTGTTAATCCTTATACCATCTTCAAAAAAGGTTCTATTTCTAGAGCCATAAAACCCTCATCTCCTCTCGCCGTCCTATGGTGAAGGAGTACATCCAGTCTTCAAAGATGAATCACTGTGTCTTGAAGGCTACAACTGCAGAACAGTATGTTACAATTGAGATTCCTCCTGTTTTCATCACTCAATGGGTAAGACAGGGATATTCACATCTCCACCTTGGAGCGATTCAGCTCGTCATTTCCTATCATGGACGACAAGGCCTATCTGTAACAGCTTGATTGTCACTTCTTGACACTCGTTATCCTCAATACAAGCATGCTGTAATAGGAACGATACTGACGACATTGAATTCGGGAAGTGTTGTTCTAACATTTTTCCCAAACTTCAACATGTCTCTTCTTGATGAAAATCTGTCCAAAGCCTTGAAGAACCAGATACAGATCTATGGAGCTGAGCAAACATCTTCATCAATTGCAGCGACTTTGCATCACCAGCTAGTCTACAAATTGCAGGACCATGCAATCAATCTCAGCTTTCCAGGCGTATCTTCAGATCCTTTGTTCATCTATGCTGACACTAATAAAGTTCCAACAATTGTTCAACCTCCAAGACGATTATCTCTGGAGGAATTAGTTAAGTTGATTCCTCAGGAATGGCTGACTAATTATGAGAAATTACAGAGAAATGAACAACCAATCCAGATCATGGAATCTTCTTTTCAGAAACAACCTGATGGAAATGTGAAAATGACCTATGGTCATCCGGAGTCATCTTCTGCCATGAACTCCTCCTTCTTCCATTCTTGCATGATCATTCCTCTGAAGACGCCAAGAGAAAAAGTTCCTATCAGTTACTTCCTCCCTGATAGAGTACCACATAAGCACCAATGGTGTTTCTTTGTGCAGGTGGATGAGTGATGTGAATTCTGGGAAGTTCTCTTCTCCACCAGGAGAGGGGAGCGAACGTCTGAAGAAAATACCAGCACTTAGAAGCACGTGCATTTCTGTTCAAGAGATGACGGAGAACTCGATCCACAGGAATATGGATAAGGCAATAGTAAAGAGTGGTAAGGCACCAGAGATAATAATATAGGGATACTGGCCATTCAGTTGTACCTAAACTTGGGATGTCATAAAAGGGGGTGTCGATCAGGTATCGGGAAGCACCTAAAACAGGAGATATTTCACGTATCATATCATTAACCAAAGTTTTAAAATGGAAGAGATGGTTTCTGGCATAGGTCTGGATACTGCAGATGGTATTGGGTCTTCTCAGGATGGGTGGTATGATAGTTTCAATGGCTGAGAGATCAAGGATGTCGGGTCGGTTATTTCTAGAAGAGAATGGGTTTCTAACAGGGATAGCCATGTAAATAAAGGGAATGACCTGGGGAGATACGATAGGACCTAGACTAATCTCTTGCAAGTTAGGGTGCTCTTCTACAAGTTAGGATATTAGTATGGAAAGCTCTGTATATATAAATCTGTGTATGATGTTTGACTTGAATAATAATACAATTTGCACAAACCCTATTTCACGTAAGTTAACTTGGTAGCGGAGCGGCCGGTTCTTTCTTCTTCCCAAATCACCTCTTTTTTTTTTCTTCCACCTTGGCAGCCAATCAAGCAAATCACCTTCCCAACGCCACTCACTACATCTCCCTCAAATTAATTTGTCTGAAAAATGACGCCAATGAATGAGCAAAAATTTCCTCACTGGTACCGACAATGACGCCATCACTGCACTCATTCATTCATTGGGCAAAAATTTTCACTACGGGACTTAGGCACCTTAAACTACTTTCTTGGCATTGAAGCTCATCATCTACCTCAAGGCCTTTACCTCTCTCAACATAAGTATGCTACAAGTTTACTGCACAAAGCAGAAATGCAAGACGCCAAGCCTATCTCTACTCCAATGAGTATGAAGACAGTTCTGAAAAATGATGATGGCCCCCTATTTGATGATTGCACCAAATATCGCAGCATCATGGGTGGACTTCAATACCTCACCATGACCCGCCCTGACATTGCGTTCACTGTCAACAAACTCTGTCAGTTCATGCATCGTCCCACTCAAAACCACTAGACAGCTGTGAAGCGTTTACTACGCTACATCAAACACACCATTACTCATGGCTTACTTCTTCATGCTCGGCAATCAAGGACACTACAGGCCTTTGCAGATGCTGATTGGGCGGGCTCTGTCGATGATCGTCGTTCCACCAGTGGCCTTGCCATTTACTTGGGTGGTAACTTGATATGTTGGCGTGCCCAAAAACAAAAAACTGTCTCAAGATCCTCCACCGAGGCCGAGTACAAATCCTTGGCCGATGCTTCTGCAGAACTCATGGATTTCCTCATTGTTACGGGAGTTACATTTCCCTCCCCCCTCCCTTCATGTCCTATGGTGTGATAATCTTGGGGCCACTTATTTAGCAGCCAATCCAGTTCTCCATGCTCGCACCAAACACATCGAGATCGACTACCATTTGTCCGCGCGCAAGTAGCCTAGGGGAGTCTTCGAATTCGGTTCATTACCGGTGTAGACCAACTTGCTGATATTTTCACCAAACCCCTCACCTCGTAGCGTTTTCAGTTCTTACGGGACAAGCTTCAGGTTGTGCAAGCTCCACCCTCAGCTTGTGGGGGAGTATTAACGAACACTAGTTCTCCTCCAAAATAGGATTTCTTACTACTTGTCCTATACGATAGGACCGAGACCAATCTCCTCCAAGTTAGGATGCTCTCCTACAAGTTAGGATATTAGTATAGAAAGCTCTGTATGTATAAATCTGTGCATAATTTTTGACTTGAATAATAATACAGTTTGCACAAACCCTATTTCACGTAAGTTAACTGCTTATCATTTGAACCAACCCCACTTTAATTCTATGTCTGTATTATTACATCATGCATCGAACACTGGATGAGGGGAAAACCCTCAAACAAAGTGGGACAAACTAATAAAACTCTGAAAGGTGAAGCAACAAAACCAACTGAGTGGAAGACAATTTATGCCTCGAAAGAAATAAACTAAAAACTGGCAAAGTTTTCGTTGAAGATCAGGTGACAAAATAAGGAAAAGGTAGACCTTACCTTGAATTACAAATTAAAATCAATGTTGATCTTTCGTTCTTTTCTTCGCATGGCATCTTCTCTGTCGGACAACTTAAAAACTATTGCGATTCTAATATTGTTCTTTTTCAACAGGGAGGGCAGCCCTCAATCCTCTTGAAGAGTCTACATGCAATGTATTTCTCGATCTGTTTAGAACAAACCACAAAATCAATCAGCACTTTTTCTAGATGCCTTTATTGTATTTATCTGCATAAGACTTCACTCATTTTGTTTTTCAGATATCCCTCATCCTAGAGCAGGTGAGATTCTCTTAATTATGTGATTGCACCGTCGCAAGCTAGCATGCATTAGTTTGTTTGAAATTAAAATATGTAGAATAGTGCCCGTCAATGTTAATTTAAACACCAAATGCTTCGTTCTTGTTTAAAAAATCTTTCAAGTTACGTCTTTTTCTAAACTAAAGGAATTTAAATAAAATAACTATATATTGAATTTTACCTTCACAATTCTTGCTATAAACTGAAGGTTGGGTTATAAGTTGTGTGTGTATCAATTGACCGAATGACAAAAATCTATACATACTAATTTTTATTATCAATAATTAACTTGGGCTAATATTTCCTTATTCGTCACTTTGTGAACAAATGGGAAAAAAAAAAGGTCCGTAAAAAGAGAGAGGAAAGGTTTTGGACTCGAAATCTGCAAACGTCAATAATCTATGTTAAATTAATCATGAAAATATTTGTCATTTATATCCAAAAACCAGCTGCATAGAAAAGGAGAAGCACTGAATAAGATCCAGTAAATGATTTTATAGTTGGGACAGTTTTTCGTCGCTTCTTTAACTTAATACGTTTAGGTATAATAAATATACCAACTAGACAACGACATTTGCCAGCCGTCAAAGCCTCTCTTCAAGTTGAACAATCTTCAAGAAAAACTAGTAGAATATTTTTGCCTCCATCATCTATGATACACATAAACATTTATTCAGACTATTGGACCTTTTAAGAGAGAGAAAATTTTGTATTGCCTATCTAGGCTTCAGCTAATTGCGGCCATTACCGACTTACAAACTATAAATTTCTCTAACTCTCTCTTCAATATTTCTTCCAACAAGTAGCTATCTCGAGTGAGACAATTAATTAAGGTCAAATGTATTTTGAATCCCTTATAGGTATTGTACTGGTTAATGAACTGCAGATAGAGGCGTAGACTCTGAATACTTAATTGATACTGCGCATCCATATACCAAATGTATTCGGTTCTTTTTTTTTTTTAATTTAAAGTTCGTTAATGTCCAAGAATCGTTATGTTTTTTTTTTGGGAAGTCCAAGGAGCGCTTTTGGTACCCTGACCGACCATGAGATCAGGGGCAAAGTTGTATTTTAATTAATCCTTGTTTGACTTAAATATTTTTTTGTCGTTTTTTTGGTTAAAAATGATAAACCATTTATTTCTTTCGTATGGAGGGACAAAATATTCAAACAACCTTTTTGTTTCCTTGGCTTATAAATTGCAGAGGACTAGTCTATAGGTGGAGAGCCTGCCACATTTAATACAAAGTGCATAAACAAGGTGTGTAGCTAGAAAGAGGCACACGTTCCCCCCAAAGGAATAGTTGTGGCAAAAGTCATGAAGTCTACAACTGCATTCTTTGTTGTCTTCTCTCTGCTCTGGGTAAGCATTTCATAGCTATATTCACAGCTAAGCTGCTTCAGTTGTAAACCCAGTTTTTTTCACTTCTGATGTAGCTTGAGAACTATACAGTTTTTCATGTCTCATGGACGTGTATATATAGATGTTACCAATATATATTTCTAGTCGTTTAACTTCCTATCTACTTATTATCATTTTTCTCTTCCAAAAAAATTTATGCACTAATTAACTGATTTCATTACCCAATATTATTGCTATAGTTTGTCAACCTCAATTATGCAAGAAAAGAACCGGGGGAGTACTGGAAAAACATAATGAAAGATCAACCTTTACCAGCATCAATCAAAGATCTCTTTGTTCAAGATCCTGCTTCTGCAGCAACAAAGAACCATTTTGTGAAGAACTTTGATACATGGAGGAGCGCCATAATATATCATGCCCGTGATGACGATGAAAAGGTCAAGAAGCTTTGTGACAAGGAGTTGCAATCAAGACATGATGACAAGTTGCAAGAAGAGAGATCTTTTGTTCAAGAAGACAAGCCAGCAAATCCTACGCATACTTTGGATCAGAAGATGAAGAACGATAATGAACTGTGTAACTAGAAAAAGTTAGTGTTCGGTGTGGGGGTTAATATATATGCTTGTAGGACTCTCCCTAGTGTTTTCCAATAAATAATTGAGGTCTTTCTCTCTGTATGTATGTTTTTTTTTTCTTGTCTTTTGGCTTGGTTATTTGAAGATATCTATACCCCAATAATTTCCTCCATCTTCTGGCCTGTGGATGATCTAACGAATGAAAAAACGAAAAAAAGAACAAGAAAGAAAAGGCAGCAGCAAAAAACTGGAAATATCCACTTTCCATCAAGCAGCACGCCAAGCTGTTGATCTCTAGTCAAGGATTCAAATACTTAAAACTAAGCAAATTCAGAGCCATATATCGTTGACAGATTGTCATGTATTATCAGTCCTTATTCTTCTCTGGATTTCCTCACTTCTGCACATGCTAGCTCTTTCTTTTTATTGATGATGACGGTGCATGTTTGGTCAGAGGCTATGTTTGCTTATTTCTGTCATGTCCAGTGCATTTGATATATCATTGATCAAGTGGGATTCTTTACTATGTTTAATTTGCATCTTCTCTTGCCTACATTGTTTGTTTATCAGTCAAGAGGAAGTTTAATACATCATGGGGGAGGGGCTTGTGTTGTCGTGTTTTGCAAATGCAACATTGCTTGGTGTTCGATTAAATGACAATCTTGCTTAAGAGTGACCATGCAAGTTTGCAACTGATCTTTGAGTTAATTTATGCTTTAGTATTGATAAAAAAAAATGCTTTATGGCACAAAAAGAAAAAAATAAGAAGAAGAACCCCTTTATTTTGAACGCGCCTCACGCGTCACCTTCAACCCTTGTCAACCCGATCCACGCGCCAGCCCAACCGCGCGCGTGAGGTCGACTCTAGTTTCTTCCCCGGCCACCATGGCCTCTGCACCGAGCTCGGGAGAAGCAGAAACTGTCGTCGACCGGGCCACCCGCAAGGTCAGGAACCGCGACCCAGCAGGTAGTCCCGTCCAGCGAGCTCGCTCCCGCTCACGGGAAAGAGGAGCCGGAATCTTCCCTCCCCTGGCCGGCTCCGATCGATGTCACCTCCACCTGCAAGGGACATGCTGCCCCCTTCCGCTCGGCCCCCGGATCCTGCAGTCGGTGGAAGCCAACCCCGACCTCCAGATGGCCGAGACTTGCTGCCACCACTGTCGGTAGCTCCTTCGCCGGTTGCAGTCGGGTCGCCTGACCCAACCGGGTCTGGCCAACCCTCTCAGCCAGCACCCGAGCATCCCAGTCCAGATACCACAGAGACATCCATGGAAGCTCCTTCACAGGCAGTGGTGCCGGCTACGACCGGGCTGACTACCGGTCGAACCACACCATCATACTCCGGAGTCGGTGCCAACTACAGGGTCAGACGAGTCCATGGAGGATGTTCGGCCCAGTTATCGGGACACCCTTTTTGCCGGCTCCAATCCACTGTACCTGTCCGACCCGTGGGAACTAGAAGGAGAGGTCGAGTACGAAGAAGGGGATTTGACGATGTCCCAAATAGATGGAGTCGATAATTTGGTTTTGTCCAATCCCTTCAAAGCCCGGCTGAACAAACAATGGGAAAACGCGGTGGTGATCAAATTATACGGGCGATACATCGGTTTCACAGCTCTGCATGCACAATTACAACGCATTTGGAAGCCAACGGGACCTTTCAAGATCATCGATCTTGAAAATCATTTTTACTTGGTGCGGTTTTGGGCATCGGAGGACTATGACCGTGCTTTGACTGACGGACCCTGGAGCATCTATGGTAGTGTCCTTAGTGTGCAACCCTGGTCTCCGAACTTCCGAGCATCTACCGGGACAATTGACTCCATAGTGGCGTGGATCCAATTTCCCGATTTCCCAACAAACCGATATCACTCCCTAATTCTGCGTCAACTTGGCAACATGGTGGGAAGAATAGTTAAGCTTGATGGTAATACTTCTAACCCTAGTCGAGCCAAATTTGCTAGAGTTGCGGTATGCCTTGATTTAACAAAACCCCTGAAAGGGGAAGTATATCTGGATGGCGAACCCTTAAGGGTTGGTTATGAGGGCTTGCTCGATATTTGTTTTATCTGTGGGACACCAGGTCACAATATCTTAGCTTGTCCGGAAGCTGTCCATAGCCCACACCCTACCACAGGCACGTCTTCAACAACTCCTATGGATGTTGAGGCCTCGATCGCCAGGTCACACAATGGGAGGGGCGCCTGGATGAATGTTCCGAAACGCTCCAAGCGCCCATCCCAGCGGCAACCGGTCCGCCCAGCAGTGCCTTCGCCACCCGCTACCTCCAGCAACCTACAAAATAGGTTCCACATCCTCAGCCAATCTCCCCAGGAGGATCTCATGCCGACCCATCGTTCTGTCCCTATTGCATCTCCCCATCCTACAGAGACGATGCCCGAGGCCCCGCCACTAAACATGTCCACCACCGTTCCACCCTCACAACCTACAACCACCATTGAGGCCCAAGATCCATCAGGTACACCTCTCGCACTACCCACTCTGCAAGACTTTATTCAAGACGGGCCTGTTAGGAAGCCATCTAGCAAACAACCTATGAGACTTCAAAAGCAATCCATCAAGAAAACCCAGCCTTTAAAAATTCCAAAACTTGCAGCTAGGGATAACCCTCGACGAGAAACCCTTAAAGATGTGTCTAATGTCCCAACCAATCCCCCTACTTTTGATACCCCACGTACCGGCCCCTCTCGCCCCCCGCCCCCCACCAATTATCCTATCATCTCCTCCAATTTCAACCCATCTACTCACGCTCGTCCCCATCGATCCCAGAATCACACGGAAGTGGTGCTCTCAGAAGACTGCCATCGAATGATCATCTCGCCCGATGTCCTCACGGCTGGGTCGGGAAGGGCGCAACAAATGGATATCCCGCCATGAGTAGAGAGTCTCATACCAACTCTTTTTAGTAATTATCTTGTTGTTTTACTGGTTCCCTAATTCTCGATTTTTTGAGTTGTTATCATTCACTATGTCTTCCATGTCGTTGTACTAGTCCAATGCTTGTGCTAATTAGGAGTCGATTTGAGCTACCGACTCCTAAACATGTCATCAGCTCAAGTATATTTTTAATATACCTCCCGGTTTTAAACCAAGGAAAAAAATGCTTTAGTACGTATAAAAAATATGTATATGCTTTATTATTCTCCTGTCCCGGTTTCCAAATGTTAACTTGAGACCACTTACCCCATATCGAGCTCACCATGTGCTATGCTAAAAGGTAGATAACTTCTTGGCCCATTCCATTACTCATGAAAGTTCACTGGTCCATATTAATATCGCAAGCCCAAGATTATTTGATTCCTAGTTTTAAAGAAAGAAGTCCAAAAACAAATCCAAAGGAAAGAAAACAGAGTAAGGGCGCGTTTGGGAGTATCCATCAAGTAAACTTATATGTTGATATATGTTATAAATGAATGTCACCTACCATAGTTTTGTATTTTAGCAGAGATGTTCTGCTATAAAACGATACTCATGCTATTGATCATGGCGTAAGAAATATACAAATGAAAGAAGAAAACTGAGTTTTCCTCCCCTGCCGTTTCTTCTGCTACTTCTCCTACTGCTCTCTTCTTTTTCTCAATCTCCTCATCATTTCATCTTCCTTCTCACAGTGTGAATAATCCTTGTATTTATAACACATTATCAGCACGATGAGCATCTACCTGGAGAAGAATTTCTCAGCTGAAAAACGAACCAAAACCGTGAAGAAAACCCAGAAAAAAACACCCAAGCTCACTGCTACTGTTCATCGTGAGACGTTCTGGGCTGCTGCTCGTCTCACCGCCGGCTCCAGGAGCCAGCTCGTGCCGTCGCCTTCCTACCACAGCCTTCCCCCGTCGCTGCCGCTGCCGGACGCGCCGGAAAGAGACGATGACCCGACGAGGAAGCTCGGCGTTCTTTTTCTCCCCGCGCCTTCTGCCTCCTGCCGCAGCGCCACCTACGGCCTCCGGCAGCGACGCCTTCCGTCGTCGCTCGCGTTGCCTGTCACGCCTCGCACCGCTGCCCTTGCCTCGTTGCGCCGCCCGTCACAGAACCCGTGAGCACCCGCCAGAGGTTGAAGACGACCCGAACGGGTCGTGGTCCGGGTCGGGTTTGACCCGCGGGCCGGCTGCAGCTCCTGGACTGCACTATTTAATGCCCTGGGCTGCACTATTCAAGGCCCATGGGCTGCACTGTTTAAGTCACTGGGCTGTACTATTCAAGGCCCAAGGTCTGCGCTACTCAAGATCCAGCTCGGAATAATAATAATAATAATAAAATAATAATAATTCTGAAAAATAAAAAATATATATAATTTGAGAAAATAATAATCATAGAAATAATTTTGAAAATGATATTATCAAAAGTATATACCGAAATAATAACCGGGCATAAGTATGATATATTATATATATTATTGCTGAAAGATTTATCGAGTAAGCATATTTTATGTTTTTATTAAATTACAATTGGGCTATGAAAAGGCCCATGGTATTTAGTTTCTCGCTTTAATTTACGTTTTGGGCTCATACAAGGCCCATCGCATTTAATTTTCGGTTATTTTATTGGGCTATGAAAAGGCCCATGGTATTTATTTTCTTGCTTTAATTTACGTTTGGCTTGGGCTCGTACAAGGCCCATCATATTTAATTTATCGCTTCAATTTACGTTTTGATTGGGCTCGTACAAGGCCCATTGCTTTTAATTTTCGGTTATTTACTTATAATTGGGCTAATTAATAAAAGGCTCATGTTTATTTATTTTTATTTAAGTCTTTTATTTATTTAATTTTTGGCATTATGTTAATATTACAGATATCCGAGGCCCTTAAAATTTTCGGAAGAAATTTATTATGGGCATTATGAAACGCCCCGACCCGTATTTACTGTACACAGTAAATACAAGCCGAAACTGTGACGACCCGGCCCAACAAGGCCTAGCATACAGTGTATATCACCATAACTCAGGCCCAACGGCCCAAAATAGTAAACATCGTAAATAACAATACCCGGCCCAATGGCCCAATAATAATAAAACATGCACAGCGGAAGACTTAAAATAACTAACACTGTATGCGACACATGCAATCTATGGATCCAAGCCTGTCCAAAGGAAACGCTGCAGCCTGTCTGGAATGCACCAAGCCTGTACAATGAACAACTCATCCTACGGGATGAAAGCCCGCAGGTGAGGGGTGAGTCCGAAGTGCTCACGACAATGGAAAGACGATCAATATGGACACTAAAAATTACTCAAGTCCAAAACAACAGTCAAACCAAAAGACTCGACCCAAAGTCGAAAAGACTCAATAAAAATCCAATTATCCAATTTTATCTTTTCCGGGCCCCGTCACGGATAAGCTAGGGTCGTACCAGGTTATCAACCTGTTCCTGGTGCCAGATCAAAAAGAACCCGGGATCAACATCCCAATATCAAACTCAGGGATCAACATCCCAATCAAACCGGCATCAACATGCCCA
>JAKUCV010000342.1:116365-145424 GCA_028386065.3 Turnera subulata | reverse complement strand
AACAAAGCCAACCCGGATCCAACCCAGGAGGCGCGATCCGGGCGAGCACGCGGGTCGATGGGTCCGGATGCTCACCTTGGCGGGTCGCAGCGGCGCGACGGCGATGGCGAGCGCGACGCAGCGCGAGCACGGTGCAGAGGTGCAAGCGGCGGCTGGCGACTCCCTGGAAGGCGGTATGGCAGCGCGGCGACGTCGGCCTGAGGCGGCGGCTGCGAGGGAGTGAGATCCGCCGGGTCTGCGGCGGGTCAACGGCGCGTGTGGGCGTCTCCGGCAGCGTATGGCGACGGAAGCGACGGGGACGAGTCGGCGACATCACGGCGAAGACGATGGTGGCCTCGGTGTGGCGTGCAGCGGCGCCAAACTCCTCGACGTGAACAGTAGCTGGGCGTCCTAGGGGTGACGACACTGTAGCTGCCATTTTTTTTCTTTTCCCGTATTTTCTTTTTCTTTTCTTTCTATTTTCTTCCTTTTGCTTTTCTATTTTCTGTTTCTTTTTTTTCATTTCTTTTTTTCTTTCTATCTTTTTTTTCCTATTTTTTCTACTTCCTGATTGGTCCCTTTTTTTTCTTTTTATTTTCCCTCCTTTTTCTTCTCTTTTTTTTCTTTTTCTTTTCTTTTTCTTCTTCTTTTTTTTTTCCTCTCTTTTCTTTTCTTTTTCTCTCTTTTTCCCTCTTTCTTTTTTTCTTCTTCTCTTCTACTCTACCTCCGGCTTCACTTCCTTTTTATAAACTGATAGCTACTATTGAACATGTGATTTTCCAATAATTCAATTCGTCCGCATTACGGGCGAGTCCGATCCGGACCAGAAAATAACTGATACCTCCTTAGTTATTTTCCGGTGTGATTTTCCGAGAAATTCCGAAACCCGAAAAATACCAACTTAGTTCCGAAAAATCCGCGGGAAAATCACGAACGCGGGAAAACACTCGGATTCGAAAAACGACGCCCGATTTACCTTGAATTAATTACCCA
This sequence comes from Turnera subulata, assembly GCA_028386065.3. Lineage (NCBI taxonomy): Eukaryota > Viridiplantae > Streptophyta > Magnoliopsida > Malpighiales > Passifloraceae > Turnera > Turnera subulata. The sequence goes on along the minus strand of JAKUCV010000342.1, from coordinate 144,452 downwards.
AGATTAATTCAACAGTAAATCCTGGTAAATAGACTTTTACAGTCCGGTAAAAATCAAAAATTTTACCCGGGCTGTTACACATTAAATGTGGAAATGAATTTAAATAATAATAGTCTGGAAGACTAAATAAAAGAGTTTAGAAGACTCAATAAAAGAGACAATAAAGCAAAGACTGGAAGTCTTACTGCCAAAAGATCCCGCAGATCTTTGTGGAAAATTGAAGAGAGATATGACCACCAGAAGGTGGATATTGTATAACCATCAAGAAAATGGATATTGTATGACCATCACAAAGATGGATACTGTTCTTATCTTGCTTACCCTGAAGGTGTAAGTCAATATATATTGAATAATTTTATTTTATGTTCATTTTTTATTTTATTTACTTTACAGTATTTTATAATCGTTTCTAGAATAATGGGTCAGGCATTAGTCCTGAAGACAATGCAAGTTGACATCCAAGGGGGAGAATTATATGTGTGGATGTCAACTATTACTCATATAATATGATAGTACAATCTCGAAATGAGAAAAAGATTAACACGCTCCAGAAGAGCATAAGTTTTAATACGTTCCTGAAGAACGCATGCTTTACTATGATCTAGAAGATCATATATCTACGCTCTGGAAGAGCATATACTCTTGAAGAGTACAGAAACTCCCACTTACAGTAATAAAAGGAAATTATGGATCCCGTCGAATTGGCTTTGCTCCATTCCCTGAAGTGAATGTGATTGTATGTAATAATTTTGATGAACATTCGATTAGACACAAACAAGCCTTATAACAAGACATCGAGTAAATGGTTATCAAATGTCCCTGAAGGGCAAATCTAATATTGATGAAACCGTTGCTTACCCTGAAGGTGTAAGCCAGTATACCCTAAAGGTATAAGCCAATATTGAATGATTTTATTTTATGTTCAGCTTTATTATTAATTGTTATACTTTACATTATGTTTATTTCATGCATGTTATTATTGCTAAATTTTTAATGTGAACATGAAACTATTGTTTCTAGAATAATGACTCTGCCATTTGTCCTGAAGACAATGCGATGGCATATTCTGTATTTAGTAAACGGAAATTATTCATAAGTAATATGATTGTACAACCTCAAAATGAGAAGAGGATTAATATGCTCTAGAAGAGCATAAGTTTACTGCTCTCTAGAAGAGTATATATTAAGCTCTGGAAGAGTACAAATTTTATTATAGTATAACGTGCTCTAGAAGAGTAAAATGTTTATGCTCTGGAAGAGCTTGAATTTTATTATACTCCTGAAGAGCAAAATTTCTCCTACCCAAAGTGCAACAGCATTCAAGGGGCAGTGTTATTAAAAGTGAAAAACTGTATGTAAATGCTGTTGCACCTCAGATGAATAAATTATGAAAAAATGAGTTCTGCTCTCTTATTTTCGAGCGAATATTGTATTGAGACGATATGTGAATGAGATGTTGAATATCTCTATATTAAAAAGGCTATTGTTGTAGCTAATAAACAAGTTGTGAAAAGTTTACCAGCGTTATTCTTTAGATTGTGCTATATAAATATTCGAGTAATTGAAACTTACCATATCCAGCCAGAAGCTGGAATGCACTAGCCTGAAGCTAGTATTTTTAAGTTATTAAATACACAGTTTGCACAGCCCGAGACTTAGACCAACTAGAAGTTGGCTGATAGAAATGTAATTTACAGCTGGTAAATAATTTCCCTAAGTTATCATATCCAGCCTGAAGCTGGCACATATAGCAGCCTGAAGCAACCAACTTGAAGTTGGTTTGTTGATTTATTGTTTGGCATGACCGGTTGGGCCATCCCGGATCAATAATGATGCACAGAATTCATTCGGTTGAAAAACTAGAAGTTTTTACAATCAATGAATTTCTATGTGTTTGGGCCTTCCTATGATGAAGTAGGCCTAGTATCACCAGCAAGTTTTTTTGGAAATAATTCAGGGAAGTGTACGCGGACTAATAAATCCGCAATGTTACCATCTAGGTACTTTTATGATTTTAATCGATGCATCGACTAGATGGTCTATTGTGTACTTATTAGACGCAAGTTGGCATATTGCGCGCTTATTATGATTAAGCCAATTGCGGGTACACATCCCTAATTATCTTGTAAGACTATATGTCTTGATAATGCTAGTATATCTCTTCAATGGATAATGTATATTGTTGGAAATAAACCCAAACTGATCTGGGAGAATATTTCCAATTGATTGCAGGACCATTGCTAAAGAGATATTACTGTTTGAGAACATGGTATTTTACACGCAGCAAATGTGCATCAAGCCAATAAGATATCATAAGATCTCCCCATTGATTCATGGTCACGAACCTATTATCTCCCATCTTCAGACTATTGGTTGTACAGTATTTAATGCTCCACCACAACATAGTAAAACTGGTCCTTATAGAAGACAAGGAATAGATGTTGGGTATAAAAATCTCCATCAGTTACAAAGTAGTTGAAACCATTAATTTGAGATTGGAGACTTATTTGCTTAAAGTGTTTACCCAACATCAGGGGGAGGAAATAAGCAGCTGCATCAAGATATAATTAAAATGTTATTCAATATCTATTTTTTGATCCTCAAACGAAATAGTATAAACTTGAAGTTCAAAAGATGATTCATTTGTAAAATTTGATAAGTCAATTTCCAGACATATTTATTTGAAAAGTGTGACCATACCAGCTGCAAATGCTCCTGCTCGAAATAATATTCCTGGAGAACAATTAAAATATGCAAATGAATCCAAAGTACGCCAGAAGCGTAGAATGTGCTCGGTTCCAATGAAAAAAAATTCTCGATAGAGAAAAAGAAACAAAGAGATAAAGATGGCCCCAGTGAGAAAATAAGACCTCCAGTAGAGGTTCAAATTTGAGGTCCTCAAGAAGAGAAAAATCCTCAAGAAGAGGTCCCTGACACAATTCTTAAAGTTCCAGAAGTAACTCAGGTACCTGAAATAAATGAAGATGATGAGATCTCAATTACAGTGTCAGGAATGAGATGGAACCGACGTGAAATAACCGTCGACGGAACATTTATTTTATATAGCGCTAAATATTATAAAAATAAGGATCATGAACCTACATTGGTGAATGTAGGCGCAGTATGATTGGCCAAAATAGAGATATAATTAAGGCTATGTTAGACTCGCTTGTGAAGCGAGATATTTTTCGGACATGTAGTTTGTACACCAGAAGGTGTAAAATCTACCGGTCGGTTGTAATGGGTATTTGTGCGAAAAAAGAAATTATAGTAGAGAAATACAAAGCACAGCTCATTGCACAAAGTTTTACCTAAACGACCTGGTATTAATTGTGAGGAGAAATACTCCCCTGTGGTGGATGCAATTATTTTGATAAGTCTGGCATAATATGAAAAGAATTAGAAATGCTTCTAATGGATGCCATTACAGCCTATTTTGATAGATCCATAAGTCATGACATATTCATAAAAATCCTTGAAGGATTCAAGTTGTTTGAAGTAACTAATTCCCGGGAATATACAAAGTTTAGCTAAAATTGATCTTTATATGGTTTAAACTAAATTTGAGTATGCATAGTATAAAGTACATGCATGAATTTATTATTAGTTATGTTAATGTTTCGTATCTATATGTGCATTTTTGTTATTTTTTGGAACTCCTGAAGAAGTCTCCAAATGCTATATTTCAAGAAAGGATTTGAGATAAAAAAAATCATAAAAGAATTAGACTGGTCCCGAAGTACCATAGCATAGTGCAATTTATCTTGCTAGTAACATTAAGTCTGAAGATTTGTCATAAACTTGTTAACGAAATATCTTTTTGCTCTAATTCTTCCATCAAGCCTGAAGCTCTCCATTATCTTGGAGTATAATAGACATGTAATTAGTTTAACCTTGTGAGTACAAGGGTACTATAGTTTCATTTGCAGGTGCAGGTCATTAATATGACCCACATAAAGCGCAAGCAGATACTTGAAGTATCATGGCAAGCACACTACAAAGTATTGTTGCTATCACTTAAAATAATGCAGAACCCAGTCAATGTAGTGCTTGGCTAAGCTCGATGAAGCTGCTATATCAATGCGACCACAAAAGTAAAATAGTAAGGAAGATGATCCAACAATGAATTATGAAGATAATGTTGCCTACATCGTCCCATTTGAAGCGTGATCAAGCATACGTCACCAAATGTCACCAAGAAATTAAGGGAGGCCAAAATGAGGGGGAGTAGAATATGCACTGCACTCTTTTTTCCTTCACCAAGTTTTTATCCCACTGGGTTTTTCTTGGTAAGGTTTTTAATGAGGTTGTTCTCCCAAAACGTATTCTATCCCAACATAATGACATTCAAGGAGGAGTGTTATAAATGAATGTCACCTACCATAGTCTTGTATTTTAGCAGAGATGTTCTACTATAAAACACTACTCATGCTATTGATCATGGCGTAAGAAATATACAAATGAAAGAAGAAAACTGTGTTTTCCTCCCCTACCGTTTCTTCTGCTACTTCTCCTACTGCTCTCTTCTTTTTCTCAATCTCCTCATCATTTCATCTTCCTTCTCATAATGTGAATAATCCTTGTATTTATAACAATATATTATACTTCACGAGAAGGCGTGTTAGTTTTTTTATGAAACAAAGATTTATTGATGAGATATAGTACAAAAAAACCAGCCCCAGTAGAGCCGTCAGGAAGATGACTACTAACTGTGCTAATTGAAGCGCCCCGACCCGTATTTACCGTACACAGTAAACACGTGACGGAACTGTGACAACCCAACCCAACATGACTCAGCATACAGTGTATACAACAAATATCCGGGCTCAACAGCCCATAATAAAAACAACAATAAAATCTCAACCGGCCCAATGGCCCAATAATAATAAAAACATGCAAAGCGGAAGACTTATGAAACTCACATAAACACTGTATGCATAGATGCAAACTATGGATCCGAGCCCTGTCCAAGGGATAACGCTGCAGCCTGTCTGGAATGCACCAAACCTGTACCAAAAATAACTCATCCTACGGGATGAAAGCCCGCAGGTGAGGGGTGAGTCCGAAGTGCTCACCGACGAAGGAAAGGCAATCAATATGAACACTAAAAATTACTCAAGTCGAAAATAACAGTCAAACCAAAAGACTCGACCCAAAGCCGAAAAGACTCAATAAAATCCAATTGTCCAATTTTATCTTTTCCGGGCCCCGTCACGGATAAGCTAGGGTCGTACCAGGTTATCAACCTGTTCCTGGTGCCAGATCAAAAAGAACCCAGGGATAGACATCCCAAAAATAATCACGGGATAGACATCCCAAGCATAGACATGCTTATCACACGAACCCAGATCATGGCCACCACAAAACAGTCTCTAACCATCCGGTCGTACCTCTACTTACCACGTGACAATTATTTTATCGTCAACCAACTCATATCTCAAATCAACTTCCAATTTCCATTTTCTTTTTCCCAATTATCCAATTTTACTTATTCCATACGACACAGAAAATCAACACGGGGATAAACATCCCAAAAACCAAACAGAACACCGGGATAAACATCCCGAACCCAAACACAGCTAAACCACAGCATCCAACAATGCAATAACACCAAACACAATAACCAAGTAATATAGGCACATATTGAAGGAAATCCATCCTCACCTTGGCCGATTACTTAACTTCGGAAACAATGACCGGTCCGACGCCGGCTCCTCGGGAAACTGCCTGATATCCAACCTATACCACAAATCAATATACACTCACATAAATGCACATAATCGGTATACTATGATGCCCAAACTCCAAAATAACCCCATCCTGATTATACATCCTTTATTATCGTCTTTTTACCGAAAATATTTTACTTTACGTATTTCCGAATATAATTTCGGTACCATACTTTAATTAAAACTCTTTTCAAAATAATTCCATAAATAACTATAATTATCCAAAATAATAATTACTATAATTTTCTGAAAAAGATAGCATACATATACATTTATTTTTCTAGAATATTACATTTTTAATAAAACTATTTACCATAATATAATTACCAAATATTTTCATTTACCAAAAATATATATATTAATCATATGCTATATGTTATTTCCCAGAAAATATATAATTATAAAAACTTACTCTGAAAATAAATACAATTTAATATATATACATTTTTATTTTCTAAGACAAAATACTTTTCCAATAATTATAGTTCAACATAATTATATATATTTCAGAAATATACCTATATATATTTTCCAAGAATAATAAAATATACATACTGTATTCCAGAGAAATAATAACATATAATTATAATTTCCAGAAAATATTTTCAAGGTATAAATATATTTTCCAATCTAACCATAATAATAATTTACAAACAAAACATAATTATCTTAATTAAAGAATCAAAGTATATATATATTTTTTTAAATCTCAACCCAGAATATTGCATGTAATTTCCAAAATAATATTTCCTATTTTTTTTCCAGAAATTAATTGACAGAAACTAACTATATATATATATATATATTAATTATATTTTTTTTTTAAGAAAGGGGGGGATCCGGCTGTGCAACCCATCCAGGGTCGCGACCCGGCCGTGACCCGCCCCAACGAATCGAGTTGCTCACCTTGACGACGACGGCGGTGCGACTGACGGGAAGGGAAGACGGCCACGAGGAAGGCGACCTCGAGCCGACTGCAAAGGCGGTGGAAGGTTGGCGTGAAGCGGCGCGGTGGCTGAGCAGGGCGGAGAAGGAGCAGATCCGCGGGTCTGCTCGCGGGTCAACGCTCGCCGGCTGCGCGTCAGGTGGCGGATGGCGACAGGGAAGACGGGGTTTTGGTCGCCTCGGCTCTCCGAGCTCGGTGGTGGCGGCGGTGTGGCGAGGCGCGGCCGGGAACTCCGTCGCGTGTACAGTATCCGTGGAAGGCCGGGTGACGCACTGTTCACCGGTATTTTTTTTCTTTTCCTCCATTTTTCTTATTTTCTTCTATTTTCTTTTCCTTTTCTATTTTCTGATTTTCTTCTCTTTTTCTTCTCTTATTATTTTTTTTTCTTCTCTTCTATTTTCTTCAGTTCCTCTCTTCTCTTTTATTTTCTGATTTTCCTGATTTTTCTCTTTTCTTTTTTTTTCTTTTTCTGTTTCTCTCTTTTTTTCTCTTTTTTTCTTTTTTCCTCTCTTCCTCCCCTCTTCCACCGGCTGCCTCCTCCTTATAACCTGAAATTTTTACTGTTTATCATGTGAATTACAATAATTCAATTCGTCCGCATTACGGGCGAGTCCGATCCGGACCAAAAAATAACCGATACCTCCTTAGTTATTTTCCGGTGTGATTTTCCGAGAAATTCCGAAACCCGAAAAATACCAACTTAGGTTCGAGAAATCCGCGGGAAAATCACTGACGCGGGAAAACCCTCGGTTTCGAAAAACGACTCCTGATTTACCTTGAATTAATTACCCAAGATTAATTCAACAGTAAATCACGGTAAAAAGACTTCTACAGTCCCGGTAAAAATAAAAAATTTTACTCGGGCTGTTACACTAATCCTCCAGAACAAAGCGAAGAAATAAATGAGATACAGTCCTATACGTAATTGAACTTACAACTTGGCCCATTCCACACCTTGACGTAATCTAAATTACAGCAGACAAATCATATGGGTGACTGAAACGATTTGAACTATAACAGAGACTTTAGCATAACAACCTCAACCTCTATTAAGGTACCCCAATCTACATCTTTAGCTTCAAAAATCACCTTATTCCTTGCTAACCATATATTCCAAATAATGTTGAAGAAGACCACCATCCATAGAGCCCGAGCTTTTTGAGACCCAGCTAATCCCAACCATTGAACAAACAACTCTTCTAGATTTCGAGGAGAACATCAATTAACTCCCCACCAATCAGAAAACTTACTCCAGACTCCCCACACAAATCGACAATGAACAAAGAGGTGATCTCTTGATTCTAACTCCTCACCACAAAAAGGACATAAGGCATTATCAATTGAAATTATATTATTTCGAAGCAAAATTGATATAACTGCAATTCCTTGAGAGTATGAAGTGTCATGATATGTTATTTTTTTTAAAAAAATAGGTGAAATCAATATTTTTTTTTCAAAATTCACAAAAAGAGAGAGACAAACCAATTAATCAACAATTATTTGGAAAAATTAAAATATATTATTATCTTTCTATAAAGTCATTCAGATAAAATGATCAAAATTACTAAAAAAAGAACATAATTATAATTTTTTAAAAAATCTAGGATCAAAACAATTGTGAGTAAAGTATCAACAATACATGCTTCTCTTCTAATATGGACATGTTGTGATTTCCTAATGGGAAGCAAGAGGAACCTGTTGGATGGGCTCTCAGGGATGAGAAGATCATGTATGCAACTGTGGATGCATACTTTACTTCGCAGATTGCAACCGAATTTCTCAACAGTTGCTTTGTGGGTGAGTTTGATGATGAAGATTATGAGCCTCTTTCCTAATGGGAGATGATGATGAAGAGTGAAGACAGAGTTTGATGCATGGTAAGTAGTATAATATTTAGAATAAGAGTTTAGCGTGATCCATATTAATCTTGAATGTTTTGTTTAGTTTTCCATGAATTTTAGACAAACATCTCTATATGTTATAGCTAGGTGGTTTCCTTTTGTTGCGTTTTTTGCAATTTCTATAATCGTTCAAGCTCCACCATAAGGGTATAGAGCAATTTTTGGTCAACCGAGGCTTTTCCTCCTTGCACAATGGAAATAGTTTAATGGGTTTTTTTGTTAATACAAGAAGCATTCACAGTCGAAATAATTAACCGGCCTGCAAAGATGATCTTTTTAGTGTTGGGGTGCGTAAGGAATTGAAATATTCTTGTAAGTAAAATGGTTGGCATGGCGTGATATTGTCTTTGGTTTTAAGAATTCACCTACATCTCTCTCTTTTTTTTTTGTCGAAAACAATTCACCTACCAATTAGAGGTGGCAAAATGGTTATCCATGGATATCTATGGGTTGACACATAAATGGTTTATACCTATTTATATCCATCTATCCATTTATGATCCATCAAGAAAATTAAATGGATAATCATATCCATTTTGATCCATTTAATACAGTTCATACCCATCTACCCATTTAATCTTAATATCAATTTTTTATAATCTGTCTTTTAATATTTTTAACTTTTCAAATATTAATCCGACCTATCTCATATTAACCCGAGACAACCTATGTAAGCCAAATTAAACACAGATGGGATGCATTTGGTCGAGCTTAACCCGGCCCATAAGGCTCAATTCGGCCCTCGTGGATTGGCCCAATTTGGGCCCAACCCGGCCCACATGAGATGGCCCAAATCGGGCCCAATTAGGTCCATCTGGGTCCCAATTAGGCCTGACGAACCTTCTAAGACAGGCCTAATTGGGCCCACAAAGATGGATCTGGTCAGGCCCAATTAGGCCCAAATAGGCCCAAATAGCTAAATTGAATTAGATTATTAATATTTGGATATCGTGAATATTCATTACCCAACCCACAAACATCCATGTTAAATGGGTATATTTTATCTATTAAGACCCAAATAATTTTACACTTACCCATTTATACCCAAAACGTATAAATGGGTACCCAACCTATTTTGCCACCTCTACTACCAATTAACAATTTGGCAATGGCATGTTTGCTACACCATACGCACATTAGGTAGACCGTATTGTCTTGAAGGATTCAGAAAAGTTATAACAAAAGAAGAAAAGAAGGTGAAATTTCATTTTATACACCCTAATCTAGAGAGGTTAAGTTACTCTTGTGAAGGATTGTCAATTATCCCCTTTGCTCCATCTGACTTTTTTCCAAAACACCCCATGTCCGGCTACCATGGTACGATAGTGCTAAAAACACAATCATAAATCACCACAACAAAATTCAAAGTTATGAAGCGGAAGATAGTACAATAGACAACTAATGTCATTGAACAATTAGCACTTTCCAACCTAGCACTTATTTTCCAATTAGCACTTGTTTCAACAGTAATAACTGGGCAAGCAAAGGTAGACGGTGTGGTGGAATTGAAGGTGGTGAGGGTAGCTTTATGAGTAATCGATTGTGGACAGAGGCCACTCAAAGGGAAATTATTGTGGAAAAGACATGTCAAAAAAGTAAAAAAAATGTCACTGCTAGTCTTGAGAGAATCGTTGAAAGCATTTTTTTTGTTTCCACCTCTTCATTGTAAGAAAACAAGTTTTGAGAAATAGTTTTTGGAGAATGCGTTGAAAAATATGCATCCAAACTAGCACTTTGTTTTCTAGGAACAACTAAAACAGAAAATCAATTCTCAAAATAAATAAGGTAATATTAAGAATATACATGTTTAAAATAGAGAAATTGATAGTTTGGTAATGGGGAGAGGAAGAAGAGCATCTGCTCTTGAATTTTTGTTCCGTCAACCCCAAACTGATACAAGTATGCCATTATATATATAGTAATATTGGTAGGTGGCATACCAAAAATCATGACATTCACATTTGTTTTATAACACTCCCCCTTGAATGTCATTGTGTATTGGGTAGAATACGCTTACGGAGAACTGCCTCATTAAAAACCTTACCAAGAAAAACCCGGTGGGATAAAAACTTGCTGAAGGGAAAAAGAGTGCAATGCGTATTCTACTCCCCCTCATTTTGGTCTCTCTTGATTTCTTGATGTCATTGCATTCCAATCATCCTTGTCAACTTCTGGTGACGTGTGCTTTGTCCTATCTCTTTTGATACATCACTACTTTAATTGGCAATGCTGGCAGCATTATCTTTATAATTTGTTCTTAGAACATCTTTCTTGCCATCTTGCTTTTGTAGTCTCTATGATATAGCAATATCATGTGTAAAGTCGTAGCAGATGTCCGTCCGTGCTTTATGTGGATCAAATAAAGGATCTGCATCTGCAAACACCAACTATATTCTCTTCGGGTTTACAGGGTTAACATTAATACCACTTCCGTTATACCCCGAAGGTAATAGTAAAGTTATATCTTGCCAATGGGCTCAAGTGATAAGCTTCAGGCTTCATTGCACTTTGACAGGGTACTCCAGGACCAACCTAATTCTTTGATGAGATTTTTCATCTCAAATCCTTTCTTGAAACATAGCACGGCATTTGGAAGCTTCTTCAGGAGTTCCAATAATATTTAAACACAAAAATAATGGAAAATTACATATAGATATGAACAAAAAATATAAGCAATAATAAATTCATGCATACTCAAAATGATTTAAATCATGTAAAGATCAATTCAGCTTAATTTTGTATATTCCCGGGAATTAGTTGCTTCAAGCAACTTGAATCCTTCAAGGATTCTCGTGCATATGTCATGACTTATGGATTCATATAAATATAGGCTGTAATAGCACCCATTTGATGCATTTCTAATTCTTTCATATATCTTCATATATTTTGCCAGACTTATTAAACACTTAAAATAATTGCATCCACCACAGGGGAGTTTATCTCCTCATAATTAAATACCAGGTCGTAGAGCAAAACCTTGTGCAACATGCGACAAGCCGTGCTTTGTGCGACAAACTGTGCTTTATATTTCACTATTTCTCCCTTTTTCGCACAAACACCTTTTATAATCGACCGGTTTTATACCACTGTTGTACGGACTACAGGTCCGAAAAATGCCTCGCTTCACAAGAGAGTCTAACACAGCCTTAATTATATTTCTCTATTTTGGCCAATCATTCTGCACCTACATTCATCAAAAGATGTAGGTTCATGATCCTCATTTTCTTTCATAATATTTACCGCTATAAAACAAATATTCCGTCGACGGTTATTTCACGTCGGTTCCATCATATTCCTGACATTGTAATTGAGATCTTATCATTTTCATTTATTTCAGGTACCCAAGTTACTTCTGGAACTTTATCAATTGTGTCAGGGACCTCTTCTGGAGGATTTTTCTCTTCTTGAGGATATTTAATTTGAATCTCTACTGGAGGTCTTATTTTCTCACTGGGGCCATCTTATCTCTTTGCTCTTTTTTCTCTATCGAGAATTTTGTTTTCTTTTTTTTTTTGGAACCGAGTATACTTTACGCTTCGTGCGTACTTTAGATTCATTTGCATACTATACTTGTTCTTCTGGAATATTAATTTGAACAGGAGCATTTGCAGCTGGTATATAAGATTTGGTCACTTTATGTGTCTGGCAATTGCATATCAATTTCCTGCAAATGAATCATCTTTTGAACTTCATGTTCACACTAATTTGTTTGAGGATCAAAACTAGATATTGATATGTATCTCAATAAACTCTTGATCCAGCTGCTTATTTCCTCCCCCTTATGTTGGGTAAACTTTTTCATTTAATTAATAACCAACATACCCAACATACTCAACATATATTCCCAGTCTTCTTTAAAGACCAATTTTACTATGCTGTGGTGGAGCATTAGGTACATATCAATGGTCCAAAGATGGGAGTTACTCGGTTCGTGACCATGAACCAATTAAATGGGGAGATCTTATGATAACTTGTTGGCTTGATGCACACAAGTGCTGCTGTATGTAAAATACTATTTTCTCAAACAGTAATATTTCATCAACAATGGTCCTGCAATCAATTGGAGATATTCACCCAGATCTATTTGGGTTTATTGCCAATGATATACATTATCCATTGAAGAAATATACCAGTATTATCTAGACATATACTCTTATAACATAATTAGGGATGTGTACCCGCAAGTGGCTTAATCATTAAAATAAGTGCGCACAATGCCAACTTGCACGCAATAGACCATCTAGTCGATGCATCGTAAAAATTACTTAGATGGTCAACACGGCGGATTTATTAGTCCGCGTACATGTCCTTGAATTATTCCCTAAATTACTGGTGATTCTAGGCCAACCTCATCTTAGGAAGGCCGAGCAATTAATTTTCGCAGCAAACAAACTCATAGAAATTCATTGATTGTAAAAACTTATGGTTTTTCAATGAATAACCAAATAAATTTTATGCATCATTATTGATCCGGGATGTCCCAACCGGTCATGCCAAGTAATAAATCCATAAACCAACTTCAAGGTGGTGCCAGCTTCAGGCTGCGTAAACTGTGTATTTAAACACTTAAAATTGCTAGCTCCCAGCTAGTGCATTCCAACTTCTGGCTGGATATGTTAAGTTTCAATTACTCAACTGCTAGCTTCAGGCTAGCTATATATGTGCCAACTTTAGGCTTATTTCTACCACTCATATTGAAAAAGATCAGAATTATTGAGCAATAATTAATGTAGTGGCAACCATTTCCAAAAACAAATCCTCGAGGATTGGAAAGCTTTGAAATTTTCTGAAAAATAATGCAAATTACCGAAAAATCTTCTGGATCTTTTCAGAGACAGAAAGAGGGTCCACAATTTGAAAAAAAAAAACTAACACCTTACCTGTCTAAGCTCAGGCTATAAAAAGAGGGGAAATATGTGATGGAAACATATAGAAAATCATCAGCAAGATAAAACATGCCTTCCTAAGTTACCGTTTTCTTTGTTGAGGGTGTCTCCCTAGGAAGGAGGAATAGACTAGCCTATAGCATAGTGAATGAGCAGCAAGAGGAACTACCTAGTGAACTCGCAAGAATTCCTCGTTTAGTTTTTGTTGATGAACTTTATTCGTCTAGGTTCTTTGTGACTCCTATGGAAGAGACTTTCTTCCTAGAGGACCAAAGCAATCTAAGGGCTTCCTTTTATGGCTCGGCTAACTCTATTATGTTTTTCATATCTGATAGAATGCAGGAATTCCAACTAGAGCCTATTTGTCAAACATTGAATCAAAGCAGCTATTATCAGGTTTCCATGATGGTTCGGAGTGTTCCAAGGGTGTCTGGGTTACCACCTACATTGCCTAAGGTACGACTATTACTGTGGAATTGCAGAGGTGTAGCAAGAAGGTCTCAAGACTTTGTGCGTACCTTAAGGGATTTGAAGAATCAGTACAAGCCCAACATGGTACTGATTACTGAGACTTTGTGGCAAGCAGGAGAAAATCATGGTGTAATCCCATTCCGTTTTTGTAACAGCCCGGGTAAAAATTTGGATTTTTACCGGGTCTGTAAGAGTCTTTTTACAGCGATTTACCGAATGAATTAATCTTGGGTAATTAATTCAAGGTAAATCGAGCGTCGTTTTTCAAAACCGAGGGTTTCCCGGCGCTCGAGATTTTTCCGTGGATTTTACGGACCAAAGTTGGTATTTTTCGGGTCCCGGAATCCTCAGAAAAATCACACTGAAAAATAACTAAAGGGGTATCAGTTATTTTCTGGTCCAGACCAGACTCGCTCCATAATACAGACAAGCTGCATTATTGAAGATCACAGGCTGCACAGTGTTTTCACCGTTATAAAAAGGAAGCAGGAGAAGAGAAAAAAAGAGAGGAAGAAAAGAGGAAGAAAGGAGAGAAAAAAAAAGAGAGAGGAAAAGAAAAAAAAAAGAGAAAGAAAAAAAGAAATAAAAGAAATAAAAAAAAGAAAAAAAAGAACCAATCAGGAATCAGAAAAAAGAAAAGAAAATAAAAAAAAGAAAAAAAGAAGAAAGGAAAAATAGAAAAAAAGGAAAAGAAAGAAAAAGAAAGATATTGTTCATCGTCACCCCGAGCTTCCCCTACTACTGTTCACCACGTAGCGTTCCGCGTCGCCGTTCGCTGCACCGCCGCCACCAGCCTCTTCCCCGTGACGTCGCCGACCTGTCGCCGCCCTCCCCATCTCTTTCCGCCGCCGGACGCTCCTGCACGAGCCGTTGACCCGGCGGAGGACCCGCGGATCCGTCTTCCTCAGTGCCTGCAACTGCTCCTGCCGTCGCCGCGCCGTCTTTCCACCGCCCTTGGAGTCGCCTCGAGCTCGCCTTCCTCGCGGCTTCCTTCTCTTCGCGTCAGTCGCGCCGCCGCCGTCATCAGGGTGAGCAACCCGATTCTTCTGGGCGGGTCGCGCCTCCCATGGGTGCTGGGTTGCCGGGTTGGGTTGTTTTATTTTATTAAAATATATACAGATATATATATATATATATATATATATATATATATATCTGTATATATATATATAATTTTTCTGGTACTTAATTTTCAAAATATATATATATATTCACTTTGAGAAAAATATAGAAAGTATGATTTATGGCTTTGGGGAAAAATGTATGTATATATATACCTTGATAATTATGTTTTATTTTGAAAAAAAATGTTATTATATATATTTAGGAAAAAGATAAATATTATATATATATATTTTTTGGAAATTATAAATACGTTATTATTTTTCTGGAAAATTATGGTAGTTAAATTTGGAAAATATATATGGTATACATAATTTATATTTCTGAATATATAATTATTTTGACAATGTAATTGTTTGGAAAAGTATTTTATTTTTTGAAATATATATGTGTATTTATAAATTCGTATTTATTTTCAGAAAATAAGTTTATGTGATTGTACTTTCTGGAAATGGAGTTTTCTAAAGATAATAATA
The DNA here is from genome assembly GCA_028386065.3 of Turnera subulata. Taxonomy (NCBI): domain Eukaryota; kingdom Viridiplantae; phylum Streptophyta; class Magnoliopsida; order Malpighiales; family Passifloraceae; genus Turnera; species Turnera subulata. Next base: position 128,921 of record JAKUCV010000342.1, on the reverse strand, counting down.
CTTGGAAATTATATTTTGGAAAGTATGATAATTTTTATGGAAATTTATGGAAAATATATACATATGTTATAATTTCTAGAAAAATTATGGTAATTATTATTTTGGAAAAAGTATATTATTTTATGAAAATGTTTTGATTTAATAGTTTTGGAAATATATTTTTGTAACCTTATATGCATGCGATATATTTTCGGAAAAGGGATAATTATGGTAAAAAATGATAATAAAGGATATGAACCGGGATGGGTTTATTTCGCAGTATTGGCATCATAGCATACCGATTATGTGCATTTATGTGAGTATATTGTTCTGTTGTATAGGATTTGATATCGGGCAGTTTCCCGAGGAGCCGGCCTTGGTACCGGTCACTGTCTTCAGAGTTGAGTAATCGGCTAAGGTGAGGATGGATTTCTTTCAATATGTGCCTGTATTACTCGGTTATTGTGTTTGATGATTATTACACTGTTGATTGTTGCATTGTTGTGGTTTGATGTCGGGATGTTTATCCCAGTATCTTGATCGATTTTGGGATGTTTATCCCCGTACGTCGAGTTTTTGGATGTTTATCCTTGTGTCTTTTTGGCATTAAATAAAATGGATTAAACGATAATTGGTGATAAGGATGTTGATCCTCGGTTTTGGATGGGATGTCTATCCCGGTATTTTGGTTAGGAATGTTGACCCCTGTGATTTGATTTTGATGATGATAATATAATTGTCACGTGGTAAGTAGTGGTACGACTCGATGGTTTAAGACTGTTTTGTAGTGGCCATGACCTGGGTTACTTGTGATAAGCATGTCTATGCTTGGGATGTCTATCCTGTGATTATATTTGGGATGTCTATCCCTGGATTCTTATTTTTGGGATGTCTATCCCTGGATTCTTATTTTTGGGATGTCGATCCCTGGGTTCTCTTGGATTTGGTCTGGCACCCGAAATATGTTGATAACTAGGTCTGACCCCTAGCTTATCCGTGATGGGGCCCGGAAAAATAAAATTGGAAATTGGATTTTTATTTGAGTCTTTTTGGTCTTGGACCAGTTTTGAGTCTTGTCTTTTGGTTTGGTTGATATGTTTGTTTTGACTTTGAGTATTTATAGTGTTGCATATTGATTGTCTATCCTTCGTCGGTGAGCACTTCGGATTCACCCCTCACCTGCGGGCTTTCATCCCGTAGGATGGATTATTTGTGGTACAGGGTTGGTGCATTCCAGACAGGCTGCGGCGTTATCCCTTGGACAGGACTTGGATCCATAGTTTGCATCATGTGTCGCATACAGTGTCTCTGTGAGTTATTAAGTCTTCCGCTGTGCTATTTATTGTTATTGTTGGGCCATTGGGCCGGTTATGACGTTATTGATGTTTTTATTTTGGGTTGTTGAGCCCGAGTTTCTGTTGTACACACTGTATGCTGGGCTTTGTCTGGTTGGGTCGTTACAGTTCCGGCACGTGTTTACTGTGTGTGGTAAATACGGGTCGGGGCGTTTCAGTTTTCCTGCAACGAATCGATTTGAGATACCTGGAGAAAACAACATGGGTGGTATGTGGTTCTCCTGGATCGACAGTGTTAGGGTCAACATCAACAGCGAGGCTCAGAGTTTTAGAGTCAATGTTGTACCCAACAGATAAATATCTGTTTAAACTTATGTATGAGGACAATTTCTCTTTGAATATTCTCCAGTTATGGATCCATTATGCAATAATAATATGCATATTTTTCCTTTGCCATTATAACCTCATCCAGGGTCATAAGCACAATTAATTATACTGTCTTATTCGCTTCAGGGGATAGAGCAGAGTCAATTCAACGGGATCCATAATAATCTCTTTTATTATTGTAAAAGGGGGTTTTTGTACTCTTCAAGAGTATTAGCTCTTCCAGAGCTTAAATATATGATCTTCTAGATAAAGCATGCGTTCTTCAGGAACATATTCAAACTTATGCTCTTCTGGAGCATATTAACCTTTTTCTCATTTTGAGATTGTACTATCACATGTTATGTGAAATAGTTGACATCCACACATATAATTCTCCCCCTTGGATGTCAACTTGCATTGTCTTCAGGATAAATGCCTGAGCCATTATTCTAGAAACGATGATAAAATACTGTAAAGTAAATAAAATAAAATAAAACAGCACATAATAATAAAACTGAAACATAAAATAAAATTATTCAATATATACTGGTTTGCACCTTCAGGGTAAGCAAGATAATAACAGTATCCATCATCGGATGGTCATACAATATCCACCTTCTGGTGGTCATACAACATCTTTCTTCAATTTTCCTCAAAAATATGCGGGATCTTTTGGCAGTAAGACATCCAGTCTTTACTGTATATTCACTTTTTATTGTGTCTGCCAGACAATTTGCATTTAAAATGCATTCAATGCCCATAACAAATTTCTTCCGGAAATTTTAAGGGCCTTCAATTTCTGTAATATTAATATAATTCCTAAATTAAGGAAATGAAAGACTTAAATAAAAGAAATAATCATGGGCCTATTATTAATTAGCCCAATTAAAAATAAATAAACGCAAATTAAATGTGATGCGCCTTGTACGAGCCCAAGCGAAATATAAATGAAATTAAAGCGAAAAAATAAATACAATGGGCTTTTTAATAGCCCAATCATAATTTAAATAAAAAACGTAAAATATGCTTACTTGATAAATCTTTCAGCAGTAATATATAATATATCATACTAATACATGGGCCTTTTATAAATTAGCCCAGTCAAAAATAAATAACCAAAAATTAAATGCGATGGGCCTTATACGAGCCCTAAATGAAATTAAAGCGAGAATTAAATGCAATGGGCCTTTGCATGAGCCCAATCAAAACGTAAATGAAAACGAGAAATTAAATATAATGGGCATTTTCGTAGCCCAATAAATAACCAAAAATTAAAGGCAATGGGCCTTTTATGAGCCCATTTGTAATTTACATAAACATAAAAGCATAATAATAGATATAACACACGCCTACTCGATAAATCTTTCGGCAATATTAATTATCCTCCCCCTTTTTTTTCTTCTTTTTTCCTTTTTTTTCATTTTTTTCTCTTTTTCTTATAACTGAGGGGATCGCCGTGGCGGTGATGCGGGGAGCATGGAGTCAAGGCGGCGAGGTGTCATGCTTCGACCCGAGACCCTCACGGGTTCTGGCAGCGACGCGACGATGGAAGCAGCAGCGGCGGGTAATGGGTCGGGGGGTAGGCGGGCGGCAGACGTGCGGCACAAGCGCACTGCTGGGCGAAGCGGCACGGTGTCTGGCGGCTGCAGGCGAGGTGGAGAAGGGTGCAGACCCGATGGGTCTTTGTCGGGTCGCGGATCTTGTTGTCGGGTTTTGTCTTGCCGTCGACGCGTGCGGCGGCAGCGGGGAAGGGAGAAGGTTGCGTCGAGGTCGCGCCGGCATGGGGAGCTCGCCGGTGGTGGCGGTGGAGCGCGAGTCGACGTGGAGCTCCTCGAGGTGAACAGTAACGAGGGCGGTGCAGAGGTGACGGTACTGTGCAGTTTCCTTTTTATTTTTCTTCTCTTTTTGCCGAGTGTGTTTGCAGGAGACGAAGAAGGAATAGGCTATGGCTGGGTAGAGCATCGATGCTGATAACGTATTAAGAATATACATGTTTAAAACAGAGAAATTGATAGTTTGGTAATGGGGAGAGGAAGAAGAGCATCTGCTCTTGAATTTTTATTCCGTCAACACCAAACTGATACAAGTATGCCATTATATATATAGTAATATTGGTAGGTGGCATACCAAAAATCATGACATTCACATTTGTTTTATAACAGGTAAAGAGAAAATTCCAATTATGCTGTTCCTGCAAAAAAAATCAGCACAAAGGCAAGAGCCGTCTCGGATAAATTCGGGGCCCGGAGTGAGAATAAAAATAAGGGCCCCTTATTACAAGATAAAGAACACAGATTTGAGTTTGTTATGAGTGAAACGACTAAAGCCCATCATTGTAAAGTATGCAGAGCTTGAATATGGAGATTATATTTGTGGTGAGGGGTTTGATATCTTCTTCTCCATCATCTGAAAGTACAAGCAATACAAAACGGTGAGTAATAAATTTGGGAAAACAAAAAAGGAAGAAAGAGATAGATATCTTATGTCTCCATCATCGTAAATAAATTTGGGAAAATAATAAAGAAGAAAAAATAGACTTTATTTGCTGGAATAAATATAGCCTCGTATAGAAAATATAAAAAGAAACAAAATATTTTTTAATTGAAAGCATCAGCATATGACGTGAGGCCCCATGAAGAGGGGGGCCCTGAACTTATGCTCATCATGCTCCCCCCATTAGACGGCTCTGACAAAGTCCGTGAAGAAGTGAATGTCAGTCAAATGGTTACCAATGAAACTCCATCATCTTATTATTAATGCATCAAAAGCGTTTGTGTGTGTAAATCTTTCAATTGCATGTAAATTTTTGTCCAACAATTGCATGTAAATTAAAACGTTGTAGTTGGCCAGTATCTTTACTTAATTGAGGATATAATGACGTGACATGAATCGACACAATTTTAAACTCCCAAAGGCACGGGATTTTAAGGAAGTTGAAGGCAAATTGCTTTTATTGTAGGGACCATAAATATAGTTGTTGCGTGATGAGTTTTTGTTATGCCAACTTAATATGGTGGATCAATAACGAATTTGGATTACAACGATTCCAATAGGTCTAGCAAAATCAGTTGTAGTTGGGGCTGCTACGTACAGATGTTGCTTTAGGCGATTTTGTGAGATATCCTCGGGCTGTATTGGTGTCTACGTACCTTTTCTGATGGCTTTGTACATTGTACCTCTTTGCTTGTTAACATAAATCTCTCGTCTTTTTTATAAAAAAAGAAAAAAAAGTGTTGCAGAATCAGTTGGCTTATCAATTTGTATTATTTTTTGCGTGAGAGTGTTTATCCCAGACAACCACAATTAAATGATTGTGAATTGGTTTGAGATTGCAAATTTGAATTGCAACAATGTCTCCATTTCGATCGAGTTGGCGTTTTTGCTTTTTGTTTTTTTAGAATATACTGTTTTTGGTTGCAAATGAATTCCCATGTACACAAAATTTTATCTTACGTACCAACTACCACCAAGTCAAATAATATTCCGTTGCTAGATTGAGTAGATCGCTTAGGTTTGAATAAGACAAAAGGTCAGAAAATTCAATGAGAATGTATTCTTGAATACCTTGGGCTCAGGTCTCTTTTGCACACTATTACGGATCCGAGAAACAAACGTGCTGGATTTTCCTTTAGCATGAGTGACACAGTGCCTATTGTGTTTTCTTTGTCTTCCTCTTCTCATTCCGGCTACGTAACCATCAAATTTTTGTGTTGTTACTTTTCCAATTTCAGAATGAGAAGAGATGTAAATAACACACTTATTTGATTTAGGTTAGGTTTACTCTTAACTACAATAAAAATATAGAGATAATCAACATGATTACGTTTATTTTCTCCTACCATACATATATATATACAATTTATATTGATACCACTTACACTTAGTATGTGAGACTCCAACTAGCATGAAGTATAGCTAGTATATATGCCAATAGTCGAATAAGCATTGGCAATCACGTTCTTATATCTAAGTCCTTGAGAGAGGTTATACGTACTTGGCAAGCCAGCTCTTGTTAGTACGTAGAATTGCCACCATGGAAGCAAAGAAATGGGGAATTATTATAGTTAGTGTAGTTTTCTTTATAAAAGCTCTGCCTCTGGTTCTTGTTGTCAAGGAATCAACCGATGGACATTCTACACTTATTGGGTATGTTTCTGTCACTGTACCTCCTTTTTTTGCTAGTCTCTCTGTCTCCACTTTTGATTTGCATTTGGCGAAAATTCCTCGTGACATTGAGATTTAATGCACAGTTCACGCACCTTCACTACAATATCCTGTTCTAAATATACGTACTTTGTTAATTACTCACTTAAGACTTCACAGGTTGAAGCCAACAATAGCAAAGGTGCTACAAGGAGGGTTATGGTCCAGAGGGAAAAGGGAAGCTAGAACTTCTGGTGTTAGTCCAAACTTAACTACATGTCATCAATCTACAAGTCCTAGTGGATTTCCCATTTACTGCTGCCCGCCCAGAAGCAAATCAGAGGAAGCCATTATTGACTTCAAGTTTCCTGATCCTTCATCATCACCCTTGAGAGTACGCAGGGCAGCCAACCTTGTCGATCACAACTATATCACCAAATACAACAAGGCCCTGTCCATCATGAAATCTCTGCCACACACCGATCCTCGAAGTTTTACTCGTCAGGCCAACCTGCACTGCCTGTATTGCACAGGATCATATAACCAAAAACATTCCAATTCTGGGTTCAATATCCACAAATCATGGTTGTTTTTCCCCTGGCACCGTATGATGCTCTATTTCCATGAGCGTATTCTTGGGAATCTCATCGGAGACGACACATTTGCTTTACCCTTCTGGTCTTGGGACATTCCTGAAGGAATGGTTATTCCTGAAATGTATATGAACGCATCACTGTTCCACAGAGAACGTGACTTTTCTCACTTCCCACCAAATGTCGTTGACTTGGACTACAGAAACAAAGAGTGTGGTTTAAATCCTGAAGACCAGATCCGCACAAACTTGGCATTAATGTACCGTCAAATGGTCTCGGGTGCAAAGAAGACGGAACTCTTCATGGGATGTCCTTACAAGCCAGGTGATGCAGGATTCTGTAATGCACCAGGAACCATAGAGCTCGCCCCACACAACACCGTACACAAATGGGTAGGAAGCAATTCGAATCCCAGTAGGGAGGATATGGGTGCGTTTTATTCTGCCGCAAGAGACCCTATCTTTTATGCACACCATGCGAATATTGATCGCTTGTGGGAGGTATGGAGAAATCTACACAATGAAATGACCATCAACGATCCTGACTGGCTAGAGTCTTACTTTTACTTTTACGACGAGAAACTGCAGCTCAATAAAATCAAAGTTGGGGACGTTCTTGATGCTACAAAGCTTGGATATGGTTATGAGGGAGTTGATATTAGTCCATGGTTAAATGCCCGGCCTAAGCCTTCTGTTCCACCCAAAATTGCTCGTCATATACTTAAGAAAAGAGAAGTTAAGCATTCACTTCAGCCGCAGAGCAACCACATTGGATCCGGGCCGAATGGAACTGGAAGAAGTTTAGGTACTGGCTTAACAATTAGGGTCAGTAGACCAAGAATTCATAGATCCAAGAAAGATAAGGAAAAAGAAGAGGAGGTTTTGGTTGTGCATGGAATTGATGTCAAGGTGGACGTATTTGTCAAATTTGATGTTTATGTTAATGTAGTTAACGAGACAATCATTGGTCCACGATTCAGTGAATTCGCAGGAACCTTCGTGCACATACCTTCCGGAGTGAAATTAGCAGGGCAAAGCAATGATGCCGAGAGGAGAAAGACTGATCTAAAGCTGGGGATCGCAGAAATACTAGAAGATTTGGAAGCAGAAGGAGATGAAAATATTTGGGTGACGTTGTTACCAAGGAGTCAGAGCTGCGTCAACACTACAGTTGATGGGATAAGGATTGATTACTTCAAATAAATAAATAAATAATAAGTTCCACAATTTTTGAAACAAAAAAGTTTTGGAAAAGAATAAAAAAAGCTACGAAATTCATGCTGCACCCCTGTAGTTGATGCCAAAATAAAAGAAAGTCATGAAAAGTTATGTTTTGGTTATCATGTTAATTGCATTTTTGATAGATTTTATCCCGAGTCAAATTCCAGTTCTCTTTTGTGTTTATGTTCATGTCGACCTTACTCTTATCTAGTTGTGTTCCCTGTTTATTGCTAATGCTGCCTACCAGAAATAAATTAACTAACTATATGATAATGCTCGAAAAAGAAATGGTTCGGTTTCCAACTTGATTCGTCCTTACTCATGAGACATCGTTGAGACTTTTTATTTCCTGTTAATCGTCATCTGCGCTATAATTATTATGCGGTCTACTCCGGGATTGCAAATGCTTCGTAAATACTCTTACGTTTCCCACCCAAAAAAAAAAAAAGAAAACTAATTTGGCACTCTTATGAATATTAGTGTTTTGAAGGAGAAGGTGAGACAGTGAAGGAGGAAGAAGAAGGAAAAATGGAGAAGCTCGGATAACTGCCAATCTTTTTTTTTTCCCACTGATTCATTAAAGTAGTAAGGGTTATATACATATAAATATAGGTACAACAGTATTCATTCACGTGGAATTAGCATGTTTTATAACACTCCCCCTTGAATGTTGTTGTACTTTGGGTAGAATACGTTTTTGGAATAACTGCCTCGTTAAAAATTTTACCAAGAAAAACCCAGTGGGATAAAAACTTGGTGAAGGAAAAAAGAGTGGAGTGCGTATTCTACTCCCCCTCATTTTGGCCTCTCTTGATTTCTTGATGTCGCTGCATTCCAATCATTTCGGTCAACTTCTAGTGACGTGTGCTTTGTCTGATCACTTTTGATGTATCCGTCCTTTAGTTAGGCAATAATTTGTTGTTGGAATGCCATCCTTCCCATCTTACTTTTGTGGTCGCAATGATATAGCTGTTATATCTGTAAAGTTGTAGTACATGCCTGTCTGTGCTTTGCATCTGCAAAGACCAACTATATTCTCTTCGGATTTACAAGGTTAACATAATACCTCATCCGTTATACCCCGAAGATAAGAATATAGCCATATCTTGTCAATAGGCTTATGGCAAAAACTGCAGGCTTCATGTTACCAACATGATAAATTGTACTTTGACATGGTGCTCCAGGACTAATGAGATTTTTCATCTCAAAATTCTTTGCTAAAAGCATAACACGGTATTTGGAAGCTTCTTCAAGAGTTCCAATAATATTTAGATCACAATAATAGTATCTAAATCATTAATCATCAACGATGATAACAATTAATTCTCATATGAACTAATTAAATAAAACACATAGAGCATAATCATTATAATATAGATACTCAAAATGGTTCAAAACATCTAAAGATCAATTAAATATAATCCCGAGAATTTGTTGTTTCAAGCAACTTGAATCCTTCAGGGATTCTCATGCATATGTCATGACTTATGGATCTATAGAAATAGGCTGTAATAGAATCCATTTGATACATTTCTAATTCCTTTCATATTATGCCAGACTTAAAAATAATTGCATCCACCACAGGGGAGTATTTCTCCTCACAATTAATATCGGGTCGTTGGGTGAAAACTTGTGCTATAAGCCGTGCTTTGTATTTTATTGTTTTATTTACTTCATTTCCTTTTCTGCACAAGTACCCATTTTATGACCAATCGATTTTTACACCATTTGGTGTACGGACTATAGGTCCGAAAATTCTCGCTTCACAAGCGAGTCTAAAACAGCCTTAAAAATATTTCTATTTTGGCCAATCATTCTGCGCCTACATTCATCAACAAATGTAGGTTCATGATCCTCATTTTCTTTCATAATATTCAGCGCTACATCATAAGAATTCCGTCGACGGTTATTTCACGTCGGTTCCATCTTGTTTCTGACACTGTAATTGAGATCTCATCATTTTCATTTATTTCCGGTACCTTAGTTACTTCTTGAACTTTACCAATTGTGTCACCAACCTCTTCAGGAGGACTTTTAATTTGAACCTCTACTGGAGGTCTTATTTTCTTACTGGGGCCATCTTTATCTCTTTGCTCCTTTTTCTCTATCGAGAATTTTTCTTTGGAACCGAGCATATTCTACGCTTCTGGCGTACTTTGGATTCATTTGCATATTTTAATTGTTCTCCAGGAACATTATTTCGAGCAGGAGCATTCGCAGCTGGTATGGTGACACTTTTCAAATAAATATGTCTGGCAATTGACTTATCAAATTTTGCAAATGAATCATCTTTTGAACTTCAGGTTCACACTAATTCGTTTGAGGATCAAAAATAGATATTGAATAACATTTTAATTATATCTTGATCCAGCTGCTTATTTCCTCCCCCTGATGTTGGGTCAACACTTTAAGCAAATATGTCTCCAATCTCAAATTAATGGTTTCAACTACTTTGTAACTGGAGGAGATTTTTATACCCAACATCTATTCCCTGCCTTCTTCAAAGGACCGGTTTTACTATGCTGTGGTGGAGCATTAAATACTGTACAACCAATGGTCCGAAGGTGGAAGATACTAGGTTCGTGACCATGAACCAATGGGGAGATCTTATGATCTTATGATATCTTATTGGCTTGATGCACATTTGCTGCGTGTAAAATATCATGTTCTCAAACAGTAATATCTCTTTAGCAATGGTCCTGCAATCAATTGGAAATGTTTATTAGAACCTATGTCTTCATGGTTCATTCATTCAAGCTTTTGATAAATGACAAACCAAGATCATAAAAGCAAAAAGAAATCAAGCAAACAAGTACTCAACCAAAGTGATCAAGAATTCAAGTGAAGATATGATCAAGAGTTGAAGTGCAAAGAAGAGCAAGAGAAGTTAGGACCCCTTTGTACAAGGTAAAACACTCAACCTCTCTTAGGCATTGGCTCAAAATAAGTCAAAGATTGCTCATGCATCACACAACATATTTCCAAGCATAAAAGTGTTTTTCGAACTTTAAACATCGATGTTGTGGATTTAAACATCGATGTTCCTGCCTTTGCACAATTCTTCAAAACAGGCAGAAGGCTCAGAACATCGATATTGGCATCCCAAACATCGATGTTCTAGTGACCGTTGCTTTTAAAACTAGTCACAACATCGATGTTCCCATTTATAACATCGATGTTCCATAATGGTCAGTTTTAATTTGTTTTTGCCGAGCCAAAATAACATCAATGTTGCCTTCTAAACATCGATGTTCCTGCCTTCAAAGAATTTTCCAAAAATTGGCAGTAGGCAAATAACATCGATGTTGGCATCCTAAACATCGATGTTCTCATGACCGTTGCATTTGAAAACACTTTTGCATAAGCAAAACATCGATTTTCTATTCCATAACATCGATGTTCTTCAAATGCTCAGCTTCAATCATTTTTCACAGAAGCAAAATAACATCGATGTTGGAATGAAAACATCGATGTTCTTCACAGATCAGTTTTCATCTCATTTTCACAGAATCAAAATAACATCGATGTTGGAATGGAGAACATCGATGTTTTAGTTACCGTTAGCCCAAAATTCAAATTTAATGGGCAAAACATCGATGTTCTACTTTTAAACATCGATGTTTCAGCCGTTGAGCAGACAACTTTTCAGCACCCACGATGCTTTGTTTAAAGGTGTTTTCTTGGGTGCATTTCAAACGGCTCCATGACTTTTTAGAACTATATATTGAGCATTTTCAGCTGTGTTTCAAAATTAATCAACTCTCTATTCATTCATCATTCATTGCAAAACAATCATTCAAGTTTAAGAGCCAATTCCTTTGAGATTATTGAGAGTTGCCTTATTAGTGCTTAATTGTAACTCATACCCACTCTTGAGAGAGCTTTTGTTTGAGTAATCTTTATAGTGTTGTTCATACACTGAAAGGGAGGTTTGTTCCCTTGTAGCTACTCATAGGAAGAGTGATTTTCTTTCCTTGAGAGAAGTCTTGAAGTGAGGTATATTCAAGCAAGTGTGTAGGATTCTTGTGATTAGAATTCCTAGGTTGTAAACGGTTTGTTAAGCACCCGGAAGCTTAACGGTAGATAGTGAACTCTTCAAGTGAATCTTGAAGGACTGGATTAGCCACAAATTAGTTGTGTGTGAACCAGTATAAAAATCTCTTGTGTCCTTCTTTCAATTTCGCATTTTAATTTCCTGCAAATATTTTCAGTTTTAGGTCCAAAGCTATTCACCCCCTCCCTCTAGCTTAGCCTTTCCGAACTAACAATTGGTAGCGGAGCCTAACTCTCTGAAGACTTAACCGTTTGAGAGGAAATCTTCCATGGCTTCTTCAAATAATCATGCAGGAATCTTCGAAGGACATTCAACCGTTCGTCCACCGTACTTTGATGGCACCAATTACAGCTACTGGAAGGAGAGGATGAGAATTTTCCTCCAATCCAACAACTATGCTCTTTGGCGAATCATGAAGATTGGAGAGCAAATTCCGATGAAGAAAGTTGGTGAAGTCCAAGTGCCAAAGATGGAGGAGGAGTACAACGCTGCAGACATCATACTGGTTGAAAACAACGCCAAATCAATCAATATGCTCTATTGTGCAGTCAACCCCGACGATTATCGAAAAGTCTCCTGTTGCACAACCGCAAAAGAAATGTGGGACAAGCTGGAGGTCACCTGCGAAGGAACCGATCAAGTTCGAGAGGCCAAAATCGACTCCCTCACTGCAGATTACGAACTCTTTCGTATGAAGAAGAATAAGGGAATTGAGGAGATGTTCGACCGCTTCTCCAAAATCATAAATGAGCTTCATGCTCTCAAGAAGGTCTACTCCGACAAGGACTTGGTCAGAAAAGTTCTTCGAAGTCTCACTCCCGAATGGCGATCAAAGGCGGATGCCATCTACGAAAACATCGGCATCAACAACACAACGATTGATGGACTAAGAGGTAATCTTATAAC
>JAKUCV010000342.1:66485-114052 GCA_028386065.3 Turnera subulata | reverse complement strand
GGTTGTTTAATTGCTTGCATTAGAAGTGATCATGGAGGAGAATTTGAAAACAATCATTTTTCAACTTTTTGTGATAAACATGGCATTGAGCACAATTTCTCGGCCCCTCGGACACCACAACAAAATGGCGTTGTTGAACGCAAAAATTGGTGTCTTGAGGAAATGGCAAGAACTATGCTCAATGAGGCTAATATTCCTAAGTATTTCTGGGCTGATGCAGTAAGTACGGCTTGCTACGTGTTAAACCGAGCAATCATTAGGCCATTACTCATGAAAACACCCTATGAATTATACAAGGGAAGAAAACCAAATATTTCCCATCTTAGAGTCTTTGGCTGCAAACGTTTTGTGCATAATAATGGAAAAGACAATTTGGGAAAATTTGATGCAAAATCTGATGAAGGCATCTTTCTAGGCTATTCATTGCGCAGCAAAGCGTATAGAGTTTTTAACAAACGAACCTTAAATGTTGAGGAGTCCCCTCATGTTGTATTTGCAGAGAATAATACTCGCTTGGCGAGAAAGGATTTCTGTGATGATCTTGTAGGTACAATTGAGAAGATGTCATTGGATGATAAGGAAGAAGAAGATATGCAAGACACCTCTTGGAAGAAAGGAGGCACTTCAACCGAACCAACACCTCAACAAGAAATGGAGGCTACACCACAATAAGAAGAACCAAGCCCTGTGGAAGATATTCAAGGCACAACGGTTGATATGAACCAAGAATTACCTAGAGCATGGTGAGAGTCCAAAGATCATCCTCTTGACACGGTAATAAGTGATATCAACCGCGGGGTAAGTACTCGAAATTCTCTTAGAGATGACATAGGGCACATTGCATTTGTTTCACAAATTGAGCCTACCACTATTTTCAGAAGCAATTAATGATGAACATTGGACCTTAGCCATGCAAGAAGAGCTAAATAAATTCAAACGTAATGATGTTTGGGAATTGGTTCCAAGGCCCATTGATCATACAATAATTGGCACAAAATGGGTGTTTAGAAACAAACTAGATGAAATGGCATAATAACTAGAAACAAAGCTAGGTTAGTCGCTAAAGGATATAATCAAGAAGAAGGAATAGATTTTGAGGAAACATATGCACCCGTTGCACGACTAGAAGCCATTCGCCTTTTGCTTGCATTTGCATCATCTATGAACTTCAAACTATATCAAATGGATGTTAAAAGTGCATTTCTAAATGATTTTATTCAAGAAGAAGTATATGTTGCTCAACCCCCTGGTTTTGAAGATCATTCATGCATTTTCCGAACATGTTTTCAAACTTAAGAAAGCTCTTTACGGTCTCAAACAAGCACCAAGAGCTTGGTATGAACGTTTGAGTAAATTTCTTTTGGATAACGGGTTCAATAGAGGAAAGGTTGACACTACCTTATTCATAAAGAACAAAAACCATAACATCCTTTTGGTTCAAATTTATGTAGATGATATTATTTTTGGTGCCACTAATGAGTCTTTGTGCAAGGAATTCTCTAACATGATGACCAGTGAGTTTGAGATGTCCATGATGGGTGAGTTGACATTCTTCCACGGTTTACAAGTCAAACAAATGAAGGAGGGAACATTCATCTCCCAATCTAAGTATTGCAAGGAGCTGCTCAAGCGCTTTGAAATGGACAACTCCAAGCAAATGGCCACACCAATGAGCACTTCCATCCATTTCGACAAAGATGAGAAAAGAATTGAAGTTGACATTAAGAAATATAGAGGTATGATCGGATCACTTCTTTACCTTACGGCAAATAGGCCGGACATCATGTTTAGTGTATGCTTGTGTGCAAGGTTTCAATCTTGTCCTAAAGAGTCTCATCTTAAGGCTATAAAAAGAATAATGAAATATCTTGTAGGCACAATAAATGTTGGATTGTGGTATCCTAAAGGCTCTACGCATCATCTTGTAGGCTATTCCGACTCTGATTTTGCAGGCTGCAAATTGGATCGAAAAAGCACTAGTGGTACATGTCATCTCCTAGGGAGCTCATTAGTTTCATGGTTTAGCAAGAAACAGGCTAGTGTTGCATTGTCTACTACCGAAGCGGAATACATTGCCGCTAGAAGTTGTTGTGCACAAATTCTTTGGATGAAGCAACAACTAAAGGATTATAGTCTAAACCTTAGTCAAGTTCCTCTTAGATGTGATAACACAAGTGCCATATGCTTAACCAAGAATCCTATTCTTCACTCTAGAACTAAACACATAGACATTAGGCATCACTTCATTAGAGATCATGTGTCTAAAGGAGATATAACTATTGAATTTGTTGAAACAAAATTTCAACTAGCTGACATCTTTACAAAGCCTTTAGACAAAGAGTCATACTTTCGCATACGTACCGAACTTGGCATCCTTGACTCTACTTTGATGTAATTCTTGCATTTCTAGATTCCTTTGAACATTACTGACTTGGGCGTCGGAGAGTCCCCTAATTTGTTTTGCAGGTACTCCCCTCACCAAAGCACCTAGACAGGGGGAACATGCCGTGGCAATAAGAAGATTAAGGGTTTACCATTGTTCTTTTCAGCACATATAGGAGTGTATAGGTGTAGCTAATATGTTTCAAAAGCTCCACTTATTTCTTACATAAGCACTTCCCAACCTCTTCTCATCGCCATTTCTTTTTGCTAATGCCAAAAGGGGGAAGATAGGAAGAAGTATATGCAACAAGATAGGGGGAATCATACTTTGTAAAACATAGGGGGAATCATCTTTATGTTATAAACATTAGCATATACTTCTAGGTGTTTGTCATTATCAAAAAGGGGGAAATTGTTAGAACCTATGTCTTCATGGTTCATTCATTACAGGTTTTGATAAATGACAAACCAAGATCATAACAAAGATGAAGCAAAAAGAAATCAAGCAAACAAGTACTCAACCAAAGTGATCAAGAATTCAAGTGAAGATATGATCAAGAGTTGAAGTGCAAAGAAGAGCAAGAGAAGTTAGGACCCATTTGTACAAGGTAAAACACTCAACTTCTCTTAGGCATTGGCTCAAACAAAACACATTTCAATCATACAATTCATAAGCATGCTTTCAAACATAAAGTTGTGTTTTGAGTCTAAAACATCGATGTTCTGTCAACAAACATCGATGTTCTGTTTTTTCAAGTTTTTCAAAATATTGGCAGTAGCTCTAAAACATCGATGTTGGGTAATAAAACATCGATGTTCTTGTGACCGTTGGTCAAAACATCGATGTTTACAATCCAACATCGATGTTCATGAAAATTGTCTTTGAAATATAATTTTGCCGAAGCCAAAAAACATCGATGTTGGCCAATTAAACATCGATGTTGTGACAATTGCTTTCAAGATGAATTTTGCCGAATCCACAAAACATCGATGTTTCATTTTCCAACATCGATGTTCTTGCATAGACCCTTTTTCATCATATTTTTGCGAAGCTCAAAAACATCGATGTTGTATTTGAGAACATCGATGTTGTATCTGAAAACATCGATGTTGCTCAGACAAACATCGATGTTCTACTAGCCGTTGGAACAATAATTTAAAATTGTTGGCTAAAACATCGATGTTTAGAGGCAAAACATCGATGTTCTGCCGTTATAGCAGACAACTTTTCAGCACCCACTAAGCTTTGTTTAAAGGTGTTTTCTTGGGTGGATTTCAAACGGCTCCATGACTTTTCAGAGCTACATATTGAGCATTTTCAGCTGTGTTTCAAAACCAATCAACTCTCTATTCATTCATCATTCATTGCAAAACAATCATTCAAGTTTAAGAGCCAATTCCTTTGAGATTATTGAGAGTTGCCTTATTAGTGCTTAATTGTAACTCATACCCACTCTTGAGAGAGCTTTTGTTTGAGTAATCTTTGTAGTGTTGTTCATACACTGAAAGGGAGGTTTGTTCCCTTGTAGCTACTCATAGGAAGAGTGATTTTCTTTCCTTTAGAGAAGTCTTGAAGTGAGGTATCTTCAAGCAAGTGTGTAGGATTCTTGTGATTAGAATTCCTAGGTTGTAAACGGTTTTGTTAAGCACCCGGAAGCTTAACGGTAGATAGTGAACTCTTCAAGTGAATCTTGAAGGACTGGATTAGCCACAAATTAGTTGTGTGTAAACCAGTATAAAAATCTCTTGTGTCCTTCTTTCAATTCCGCATTTTAATTTCCTGCAAATATTTTCAGTTTTAGGTCCAAAGCTATTCACCCCCTCCCCTCTAGCTTAGCCTTTCGGAACTAACAATGTTCGCCCAGATCGATTTGGGTTTATTTCCAACAATATACATTATCCATTGAAGAGATATTCCAGCATTATCAAGACATATAGTCTTACAAGATAATCAGGGATGTGTACCCGCAATTGGCTTAATCAGTAAAATAAGTGCGCACAATGCCAACTTGCGACTAACAAGCACACAATGGACCATCTAGTCGATGCATCATAAAAATTACCTAGATGGTCAACACAGCGGATTTATTTGTCCGCGTACATGTCCTTGAATAATTCCCAAACTTACTGGTGATTCTAGGCCAACCTCATCTTAGGAAGGCCGAACAATTAATTTTTGCAGTAAACTAACACATGGAAAATCATTGATTGTAAAAACTTTCGGTTTTTCAATGAATGACCAAATAAATTCTGCACATCATTATGGATCCTGGATGGCCCAACCGGTCATGCCAAACAAGATATCCACTAGCCAACTTCTAGTTGGTCTCAGCTTCGGGCTGTGCAAGCTGTGTATTTAATAACTTAGGAAAAATTATTTGCCAGCTTCAGGCTGGTGAATAATAAATTAATCATCCAACTTCTAGTTGGTGCCAACTTCGGGCTGTACAAACTATGTATTTAATAATATAAAAAGAATTATTTGCTAGCTTCAGGCTAGTGTCAGCTTCGGGTTGTTGTGTACCAGCTTCAGGCTACTGTGTGCAAGCTTCAGGCTGCTATGTGCCAGCTTCAAGCTGGATACAATAACTTTTATTGACTCGAATATTTATGTAGTACAATCTAAAGAATAACGCAAGTAAATTTTCCACAATTTATTTTATTATCTGCTGTGGCAGACTTTATAATATAGAGATATTCAGCATCTCTTTTATTTACTGTCTCAACATAATATTCGCTTGAAAATAAATTCCTTTGAGATTTGAATAAAATATTCATTTATGATTGTAAATATAAAAGTTTGTACTCTTCAAGAGTATAATGAAATGTATGCTCTTCTGGAGTATAAGAATTCAAGCTCTTCCAGAGCATAAACATTTTATTCTTCCGGAGTATATTAAAACTCATGCTCTTCTGGAGCATAAATATGTGCTATTCTAGAGCATAATATAACTTGTGCTCTTCCGGAGCTTAGATATATACTTTTCTAAAGTATAGTAAAAGTTATGCTCTTCTGGAGTTTAAACATATACTCTTCTAGAGTATAGTAAACTTGTGCTCTTCTAGAGCATATTAATTTTCTTGAGATTGTACTATCATATGTTACTTATGAATAATTTTCGTTTATTAAATATGAAATATGTCATTACATTGTCTTCAGGACAAATGCCCGAGTCAACGATAGTTTCATTTTCACATTAAAAATTTAGCAGTAATAACTTGCATGAAATAAAAATAATGTAATAAATATAACAAATAATAATAAAACTGAACATAAAATAAAATCATTCAATACTGGCTTGTACCTTCAGGGTATATTGGCTTGCACCTTTAGGGTAAGCAACGGTGTAACGACCCGGGTAAAATTTTTGTGATTTTTACCAAGCTGTTTTGACTTTTACGGTGGTTAATAAAATTTTTATCGCGGTTAATTAAAAATTTTACCAAACCGAGTCAATTTTCAATATTTTCACTATTATTTTTACAACTCTCAAAATTATCAATATTGTTAATACTGTTACCAGTATTACTAAATTCCTATTCAACATTTATAACAATACTATTATTACTATTTTAGCCGGGAAATTCTTGTTGCAATAATTTACAAATTATAATTTAAAATGAAGTTTAAACGCCGTAATTCGATGAATTCTATCGGACCGAGCTTTTCCGAGAGTTTTCCGGGAATAACCGAGCTTCGTTTCGATCACGGAGGATACGCTACATTCTGGAGTTTCTTTCCATAACCGAGCCTCGTAATTATTTTCCGAGGGTTACCCGGGACTTCCGAGCCTCCTCCAAGACTTACCGAGCCTCGGTTTTCAATTCCGAGACTTGGACGACGCTCAGGGGCATTAATCGGATTTTCCAAGCCCAAGTTGTATTTTTGGACTCGGGGCGGAAAATCAAAAAGACGCGAGTACCCCTACAATTCCGTTATTCCGACACGAAAATCTCGGCCGGCCAATCGTGGCTTGCCACATGGCCACTCATCTTTCCCTTCCTTTCCTTTCTCCTCTCTTTCTTTTCTAGTTTCTTTTCTTTCCTTCCTTTTTTTTTTTCTCTTTTCCACCAGCAGCCCACGTTTTTACTGTAATCGGCCCCTCCCCTTTCTTTCTTTCTTTTCCATTTTCTGTGCCTTGTCTGCTTCCTTCCATCCATTTTTCTTCTTTCTTTTTCCCTTCTCCCTCCCATAATTTCTTCACACTGGCCCCCTCTTCCACCTTTCCTGGTTTTCTTCTCCATTTCTTCCCTTATTTCATCACCGGCCCCCTTACCTCCAATCACACCCATCTCTTCGCCTTCTCCTTCCTTCCTGACACCATCACCGCCCTCTCCTCCTTGCTCCTCCCCCATCCTCCTCCGTTCACTCAAGCCGCAGCACCTTCCCCACTTTCCTCTACTCACCACCGGCCGCCACCAACACCCTTTCAATTTCTTCCTTCCTCTTCCTTCCGTCGCACCGCAGCAGCCACCAACCAAAGCCACGACGACCGCCGCTTCCCCTGCTGCCCGATCCCCTGCACGCCGCCCGAAGTCCGCCGTGCTTGTCGCCCCATCTCCCACCTCCACTGCTGCAACCGGACAAGGCCGCCGCTGATCTCTCCTCCTTCCTGCCTTTCCGATTAGCATCGCTGCTTCTCTTCACTGCCGATGCAGCCAGACGATGCTGCCACCACCCAAGACGAGATCGACACCACTGCCGTCGCAGAAGACCGCCACCACGCACAGGGAAGCCGATCCCTCTTTACTCTCCTTCAACCTCACATCTTCTCCCTCTCTTCTTTGCCTCGTGTCTGCGCTCGCTGCCGTCCCCGAGCCGTCGGACTGTACCTACAGCCGCGCTGCTTGTGCCTTCCTTCCCCCGCGTCACGCCTTGCAGAGCTCGCCGTCGCCACCGCGTGAAGAGTGGGTAAGGCCTGACGAAGACCTCTTTCTCTTCTTCTAAAACCCGATTCCTGCGAGTTTGGTTTAATCGATTTTGTTTTGTGTGCTTGATTTGGGTCATTGGGATTGTTGTCGGTGGCTGGCTGTGGATGGATGAGCGTGTTGGCCGCCATAGTGGTGGCGATGGTTTTGTTGTTGTCAGTGGTGGGTGATTGAAGATTGAGCGGTTGTGGATACGACGTGTTGCTGCTGGGCTCAACGGTGATGCTGTGTATTTTGGGTGTTTTGTGAGCGTGAACAGTAGCAAGAAGGGTGTGTTGTCATCGTGAACAGTACTGACCGGATTCCGGCGAAGTTTCCGACGTCCCGGGAATTTTCCGGCAAACCCCGGGAACGGACTTTGGGTAAAACCCGAGCCTCGGACTATTCATGCATCATTATCGGACCTCGAACAATATTAATAGACTCGGACCTTAAATGATTAATTAACTTAATTAATAATAATCAATGGTTTTATTTTATGCAATTTAATTTATGCTTTATTTATTTTAATTATGCTTTTATTTTACTATGCTTTAATTCAATTTTATGCACTTATTTATTATATGCTTTTATTTAATTTTCCGATTGGGCTACTAAGAAGGCCCATAGAATTTTAATTTCCGGTTTAATTCTATATACGTTTATCTGGGCTCGTAAAGGCCCATTGAATTTAATTTTCGGTTTTATTGGGGTAATTATAATAAAAGGCCCATATTGTTTAATTTAATCAAGTCTTTTATTTAATTAATTCGAACTTGTTTTTACTATTTTCTCCGATGGACTAAACGTAAGTGAAGGTCTCCCGGGCTTAATTTCTCAATTATGTTATTACGTATCTAATACATTTAATTACCGTTCCTCTGGGCTAAATGATAATAGGCCTATACCTTATTTTCTTTATCAATTTAATTCTTATATATATTACTATCGAAATTTTTGTTGGCTAAACAATATTTGGCCATAATTATTTATGGATTTTAATTATATATATTCTTGGCTATATATATGATTAAGTAGTTAATAATTTAAATTGTAAATTAAGAACAATATTATTTTTGGATTTAAATATGTATTTATAAGACTTGTATATAACCTGTATAGAATTTATTTTACGACTAAACTATACTTCAATAATTTACCGCAAATATTATGTTAACATAATAAGTGGTAATATTATTTTGACCATTTATCTAAGACTTTATTTCAATAAAGGTTATAATATTTCGACTACTAATTGATGTTAACGCTTACACTCTATTTAAAGTTATCGGATATATATGTATAATTCCAAATGTTTACTTATACTGTATCCTGACTATAATGATTTCTTACCAATGACAATATTTTCTATTTAACGGTTTTAGCAACGGGTATATTATTTATAAATATTATTTACTTCGTATTATTAAATAAATTACGAGTATTTTACGGGCCATAATTCGTTCCATTTCCCTCTATATGATTTATACAACGGATTTGTATATATATACTATCTTACCATAGGCGACCTAAAGGCCGGGATATCGGCTTGGGCGCTCGGTTTCGGTTTTTTTATTTAATCAAGTACACTTGATATAACCGCAGGATTCAATTAATTACCACCGAGTTGGAAGAACTGTTTGGTAATAAGATAATTATGGAGATAATGAAATGAACAGATAAGCCGTATAATAATTGTTAAACCGGTATCATGCATAATCATCTGGTTGGTGCATTATAAGTGATTGTGTTGCCATATATGTATATAGGGACAATGAGGTTTGACCGGATAGCAGTCTCAGAGACACATCAGGTGAGGATGGATAATCTTGGATATGTGCCTGTAATAATGTGTTTGTTTTTGTTGTTTGATTGAACTGCTGAATTGATTATCGACTGTTACTTAATTACTGTGGAAATTGTTGATGCTGTTGTTGGATTGTGTTTAGACTTGTGGTTTAATGTTGAATATTGCTGAACTGCTGGCTGTGATTAAATGACGTTATGAGTCTGTTGATGAGTTGATCTGAGAAATAATCTGGAATAATGGAAAGTTGGATAATTGAGATATCTCATTACCCTGACCTGACTTGAACTCTACTACTATATTAACAGTGCACCTTTCATCACCATGCTGATCTACCAATCTCCGATCAAGACACCACAGTACCGGCCAAGCCAACCAACAACCCCTACAACTAGGGCCTACTACAACAATATGGGATGTTGATCCCGGATTTGTGATATTGGGATGTTGATCCCGGATTTGTTGATATTGGGATGTTGATCCCGGATTTGTATATTGGGATGTTGATCCCGGATTATGATTTGGCCTGGCATCTGGAATTAGTTAATAACCAGGTACGACCCTAGCTTGTCCAGTGACAGGGGCCCGGAAGATAAAATTGGTAATAATAATAAATATTCTTTTGGTCTTGGCTCAGTAGTGTTTTGGTAGAGTCCTTGTATTGTGTTTGTCTGTGTTTACTTCGAAAGTATTATGGTTGACTACATATCTCTGTTTATCCTTCGTCGGTGAGCACTTCGGACTCACCCCTCGCCTGCGGGGTTTCATCCCGTAGGATGAGTTGTTTGTAGTGCAGGAACGTGCGGGCAAGCTGCAGTGTACCCTCGGGCAGGACTCGGATCCATTAGCTGCATCGGGCTTTGCATATGTTGTCATTGAATTAAAAATGCTTCCGCTTTGCTGTTGTTATTAAGATTTCAGAAGTCCGGTGTTATACTATTGTTGTTGGGCCGATGGGCCGATTTTCTGTTGTATTACACAATTTGTGCCACGTGTCGGCACTGTTGTTGGTAATTACTGTATGTTGGGTAAATTTAGGTCGGGGTGTTTCATTTTGGTAGCGGAGCGGGCGGTAGGTCCTTGGTGTTTCTTGTGCTTGTTTCTTGTGCATAGCTCGCTCCACATGATCATCATAATTGCATGCATATTCATATGGTTAGTGCATAATGGATCCAGTCGAGGGACGCCAGCTTGCTGCAGAACATTCACATGTGAGTATATTTTCTCATAAATATAGTTGGGCAACAAGTTACCCGTGTTTCGGTATTTTACAATATTGTTGTTTTGTTGATCCGAAGTTTTGGAAAGAAAAGTTTTAAAAGGATGAGTTTTGACAAAGTGGCATTTACAGCTTTGGTTGTGGGTTAAATGTGTTTATAAGATGTAACCACTGTTTTGGGGAGTTTTATTTAACTATTATGATTTGATGATGGAACGTTTTTAAAGATTTTATTATAAAGTTCAGACATGGTCGATTCCCGGGAAGAACAGTGAGATAAAGGGACCTTGAGAAGGCAAGAAGCCTACCTTGTCGTATCCGTGCGTTGGAAGTTTCGACAGAACAAGTAAGATCTGATTTTGAGTTTTAGTTTTTATATCTTTAAGTAGTGATATGATATTATATGACCTTGATGAAGTGGGAAATGATGATTTTTTTTGAGTTCTGCTTTGTTTATGACGTGATAAATTGATGACTTTTGGAGTACTGCTTTGTTTATAATGTGACAATTTGAGTTGAGGATTGGATTGATATTCTTGGAAGATTCAGTGATTTTGAAGGTGATTCAATTTTCTTTTTTTTAAGAAATTGGTTGATGATTTGATGAATTTTTGGATACTAAATTTTTCTGTGATGTGATAACTTGATTTGAGGATTGGATTAGTGTTCATGGAATTCTTGATGTCGAAGGTGATTTGATCTTTTAAAAAAAAAATAGGGTTCAATGATTTGATGATTTTGGTGATTCAATCTTAAAAAAAAAGAGTTTGATGATTTGAGGGATTATTTAAAGAGCTATCATCGAAGTAATGATCTTGCTAGTTTCGGTGGATCTAGAAGAGAAATATTATTTGACGGATGATTATGTTAGTAATAAATCTTGGAGCATTGATCAACATGTTTTGGGAGATGTAATCAAAATATATTTGAGGAATTTAATTATGATTGATGGATAATTATCTTAGAAATAAATTTTGAGGTACTGATCGACATGGTACGGGGGTTATAATCTGGAAAATTTATTTGGAGAATTTAAATATGATTGATGGGAGATAATTTGGAGAATATAGATTTGATGAATTGTGAAAGGATTGACAATCATGATGACTATATATATGTTTATGGGATTAAAGGATTACGGTGTGAATTTCGAGGACGAAATTCCTTTAAGGAGGGTAGAATGTAACGGTGGTTAATAAAATTTTTATCGCGGTTAATTAAAAATTTTACCAAACCGAGTCAATTTTCAATATTTTCACTATTATTTTTACAACTCTCAAAATTATCAATATTGTTAATACTGTTACCAATATTACTAATTTCCTAATCAACATTTATAACAATACTATTATTACTATTTTAGCCGGAAAATTCTTGTTGCAATAATCTACTAATTATAATTTAAAATGAAGTTTAAACGCCGTAATTCGATGAATTCTATCGGACCGAGCTTTTCCGAGAGTTTTCCGGGAATAACCGAGCTTCGTTTCGATCACGGAGGATACGCGACATTCTAGAGTTTCTTTCGATAACTGAGCCTCGGAATTATTTTTCGAGGGTTACTCGGGACTTCCGAGCCTCCTCCAAGGCTTACCGAGCCTCGGTTTTCAATTCCGAGACTTGGACAACGCTCAGGGGCTTTAATCGGATTTTCCAAGCCCAAGTTGTATTTTTGGACTCGGGGCGGAAAATCGAAAAGACGGGAGTACCCCTGCGATTCCGTTATTCCGACACGAAAATCTCGGCCGGCCAATCGTGGCTTGCCACATGGCCACTCATCTTTCCCTTCCTTTCCTTTCTCCTCTCTTTCTTTTCTACTTTCTTTTCTTTCCTTCCTTTTTTTTTTCTTTCTCTTTTCCACCAGCAGCCCATGTTTTTACTGTAATCGGCCCCTCCCCTTTCTTTCTTTCTTTTCCATTTTCTGTGCCTTGTCTGCTTCCTTCCATCCATTTTTCTTCTTTCTTTTTCCCTTCTCCCTCCCATAATTTCTTCACACTGGCCCCCCCTTCCACCTTTCCTGGTTTTCTTCTCTATTTCTTCCCTTATTTCTTCACCGGCCCCCTTACCTCCAATCACACCCATCTCTTCGCCTTCTCCTTCCTTCCTGACACCATCATCGCCCTCTTCTCCTTGCTCCTCCCCCATCCTCCTTCGTTCACTCTAGCCGCAGCACCTTCCCCACTTTCCTCTACTCACCACCGGCCGCCACCAACACCCTTTCCTTTTCTTCCTTCCTCTTCCTTCCGTCGCACCGCAGCAGCCACCAACCAAAGCCACGACGACCGCCGCTTCCCCTGCTGCCCGATCCCCTGCACGCCGCCCGAAGTCTGCCGTGCTTGTCGCCCCATCTCTCACCTCTACTGCTGCAACCGGACAAGGCCGCCGCTGATCTCTCCTCCTTCCTGCCTTCCCGATTAGCATTGCTGCTTCTCTTCACTGCCGATGTAGCCAGACGACGTCGCCACCACCCAAGACGAGATCGACACCACCGCCGTCGCAGAAGACCGCCACCGCGCACAGGGAAGCCGATCCCTCTTTACTCTCCTTCAACCTCACATCTTCTCCCTCTCTTCTTTGCCTCGTGTCTGCGCTCGCTGCCGTCTCCGAGCCGTCGGACTGTACCTACAGCCGCCC
This sequence comes from Turnera subulata, assembly GCA_028386065.3. Lineage (NCBI taxonomy): Eukaryota > Viridiplantae > Streptophyta > Magnoliopsida > Malpighiales > Passifloraceae > Turnera > Turnera subulata. The sequence goes on along the minus strand of JAKUCV010000342.1, from coordinate 101,102 downwards.
TGCTTGCGTCTTCCTTCCCCCGCATCACGCCTTGCAGAGCTCGCCGTCGCCACCACGTGAAGAGTGGGTAAGGCCTGACGAAGACCTCTTTCTCTTCTTCTAAAACCCGATTCCTGCGAGTTTGGTTTAATCGATTTTGTTTTGTGTGCTTGATTTGGGTCATTGGGATTGTTGTCGGTGGCTGGCTGTGCATGGATGAGCGTGTTGGCCGCCATAGTGGTGGCGATGGTTTTGTTGTTGTCAGTGGTGGGTGATTGAAGATTGAGCGGTTGTGGATACGACGTGTTGCTGCTGGGCTCAACGGTGATGCTGTGTATTTTGGGTGTTTTGTGAGCGTGAACAGTAGCAAGAAGGGTGTGCTGTCATCGTGAACAGTACTGACCGGATTCCGGCGAAGTTTCCGACGTCCCAGGAATTTTCCGGCAAACCCGGGAACGGACTTTGGGTAAAACCCGAGCCTCGGACTATTCATGCATCATTATCGGACCTCGAACAATATTAATGGACTCGGACCTTAAATGATTAATTAACTTAATTAATAATAATCAATGGTTTTATTTTATGCAAATTTAATTTATGCTTTATTTATTTTAATTATGCTTTTATTTTACTATGCTTTAATTCAATTTTATGCACTTATTTATTATATACTTTTATTTAATTTTCCGATTGGGCTACTAAGAAGGCCCATAGAATTTTAATTTCCGGTTTAATTCTGTATACGTTTATCTGGGCTCGCAAAGGCCCATTGAATTTAATTTTCGGTTTTATTGGGGTAATTATAATAAAAGGCCCATATTGTTTAATTTAATTAAGTCTTTTATTTAATTAATTCGAACTTGTTTTTATTATTTTCTCCGATGGACTAATCGTAAGTGAAGGTCTCCCGGGCTTAATTTCTCAATTATGTTATTACGTATCTAATACGTTTAATTACCGTTCCTCTGGGCTAAATGATAATAGGCCCATACCTTATTTTCTTTATCAATTTAATTCTTATATATATTACTATCGAAATTTTTGTTGGCTAAACAATATTTGGCCATAATTATTTATGGATTTTAATTATATATATTCTTGGCTATATATATGATTAAGTAGTTAATAATTTAAATTGTAAATTAAAAACAATATTATTTTTGGATTTAAATATGTATTTATAAGACTTGTATATAACCTGTATAGAATTTATTTTACGACTAAACTATACTTCAATAATTTACCGTAAATATTATGTTAACATAATAAGTGGTAATATTATTTTGACCATTTATCTAAGACTTTATTTCAATAAAGGTTATAATATTTTGACTACTAATTTATGTTAACGCTTACACTCTATTTAAAGTTATCGGATATATATGTATAATTCCAAATGTTTACTTATACCGTATCCTGACTATAATGATTTCTTACCAATGACAATATTTTCTATTTAACGGTTTTAGTAACGGGTATATTATTTATAAATATTATTTACTTCGTATTATTAAATAAATTATGAGTATTCTACGGGCCATAATTCGTTCTATTTCCCTTTATATGATTTATACAACGGATTTGTATATATATACTATCTTACCATAGGTGACCTAAGGGCCGGGATATCGGCCTGGGCGCTCGGTTTCGGTTTTTTTTATTTAATCAAGTACACTTGATATAACCGCAGGATTCAATTAATTACCACCAAGTTGGAAGAACTGTTTGGTAATAAGATAATTATGGAAATAATGAAATGAACAGATAAGCCGTATAATAATTGTTAAACCGATATCATGCATAATCATCTGGTTGGTGCATTATAAGTGATTGTGTTGCCATATATGTATATAGGGACATTGAGGTTTGACCGGATAGCAGTCTCAGAGACACATCAGATGAGGATGGATAACCTTGGATATGTGCTTGTAATACTGTGTTTGTTTTTGTTGTTTGATTGAACTGTTGAATTGATTATCGACTGTTACTTAATTGCTGTGGAAATTGTTGATGTTGTTGTTGGATTGTGTTTAGACTTGTGGTTTAATGTTGAATATTGCTGAACTGCTGGCTGTGATTAAATGACGTTATGAGTCTGTTGATGCGTTGATCTGAGAAATAATCTGGAATAATGGAAAGTTGGATAATTGAGATATCTCATTACCCTGACCTGACTTGAACTCTACTACTATATTAACAGTGCACCTTTCATCACCATGCTGATCTACCAATCTCCGATCAAGACACCACAGTACCGGCCAAGCCAACCAACAACCCCTACAACTAGGGCCTACTACAACAATATGGGATGTTGATCCCGGATTTGTGATATTGGGATGTTGATCCCGGATTGTGATTTGGCCTGGCATCCAAAATTAGTTAATAACCAGGTACGACCCTAGCTTGTCCAGTGACAGGGGCCCGGAAGATAAAATTGGTAATAATAATAAATATTCTTTTGGTCTTGGCTCTGTAGTGTTTTGGTAGAGTCCTTGTATTGTGTTTGTCTGTGTTTACTTCGAAAGTATTATGGTCGACTACATATCTCTGTTTATCCTTCGTCGGTGAGCACTTCGGACTCACCCCTTGCCTGCGGGGTTTCATCCCGTAGGATGAGTTGTTTGTAGTGCAGGAACGTGCGGGCAAGCTGCAGTGTACCCTCAGGCAGGACTCGGATCCATTAGCTGCATCGGGCTTTGCATATGTTGTCATTGAAGTAAAACTGCTTCCGTTGTGCTGTTGTTATTAAGATTTCCGAAGTCGGGTGTTATACTATTGTTGCTGGGCCGATGGGCCGATTTTCTGTTGTATTACACAGTTTGTGCCACGTGTCGGCACTGTTGTTGGTAATTACTGTATGTTGGGTAAATTTAGGTCGGGGTGTTTCAAACGGTTTCATCAGTATTAGATTTGCCCTTCAGGGACACTTGATAACCATTTACTCGATGCCTTGTTATAAGGCCTGTTTGTGTCCAATTAAATATTCATAACCATGATCAAAATTGTTATATACAATCACATTCACTTCAAGAAATGGAACAGAGCCAATTATTACAATGAGACATGGGATTAAATCAAATATTTCGTGAATTCTCTTTCACCATATTGCTACTGTAGGAGCATATATGACAATTAGATCGTTTTTTTTCGTATCAACAACAATAATATATTCTCCACATAATATAATCTGAGAATTCATTCGAAATATAACTGCATTATATAGATTTAAAATCTTGCAACTTCAGGTGCATACACTTGTAATAAGATTTTGGGAGAATATCCATCTTCTGGTGGTCATATAAGATCCAACTTTTGGTGGTCATATTTTTCTTCAATTTTTCTTTAAAGATCTGCAAGATCTTTTGGCAGTAAGACATCTAGTCTTTGCTCTTTTTTTTTCTTTTATTGCGTCTTCCGGACTAATAAAAGAGCCTTTAAGTTTCATAATAATAGTAATAATAAAAGATATAAAATAAATAAACATGGGCCTTTAATTAATTAGCCCAATTAAAATTAAATAAACAAAAATTAAATACAATGGGCCTTGTACGAGCCCAATCAAAATGTAAATTAAAGCAAGAAAATAAATATAATGGGCCCTTTAATAACCCAATCATAAAAATAAGCATAATAATAATAGATACTATATAATATATGCTTACTCAATAAAGGTGGCTTAGCCGGCCAACAAATGAAACAAGACGGCTTAGCTGGCCAACAATGAGATAAGGCGGCTTTGCCGGCCAATAAATGAAGCAAAGCGGCTTTGTCGGCCAATATTTAATACTAAGCATATAAACAAATGTGGATTGAAAAAGTTTAGAGATGATTACCTTAGTTTCATGAAAATAATATAACACAATCACATGTACATAAATTGATATGCATAATATATTACCATTATCATCATCGTTCACCATTTAAGATCATGTGTCAAAAATAATATACTTATACTCCGGTTATTATTCTGGTATTATATTTTGATAATATAAACATTTCCATTAATTATATTTTCTAGAAAAAATATTTACCATATATTAAAAAATCCATTTCCAGATTATATTACCATTTATATATTTTATTTTTACGAACTGGGCTAGACCGTTTTTGTAATCAGCTCATTAAAATTAACCCAAATCCTCTAGAACCCAGGGTCCATAGGTTCAAGGCAAGGCCCAATTTCCCAGCCCACTCAACCTTGAACCCAAGACCACAACCCATTTCCAGGTTGTCTTCTACCTGCAACTTACCTGAGTTGCAGCGACGGTGATGCAAGGCAGGGCGGCGTGAGGCACGAGCAAGGCGGCTGAACGGGGCGAACCAAAGGCGGTGCGGCAGGTGGTCGTGCGAGTCGGTAAAGGTGCTACCCGAGTTGTAGCAGCTTGGTCCGGTGGCTTTGGCGGCGAGGAACAGCGAGGAAGGAACGGTGGCGGCTGGACGGCGCGAGGCGTGAGCGAGAGAGGAAGACATGGGCTGTGCGGCGTCGCTGAGGGCAGGAGAAGGCGCGACGACTCGTGCACAGAAGGAGGCAGACCCGACACTGTCATGTCGGGTCGCGGGTGTGGCCGTCGGGTTTCTTCATCCCGGCGGCGCGTCCGGCGACGGAAGAGGGCGAGGAAGATGCTGGTCGGTCGGAGACGGCGAGGAGAAGGGACGGATGTTGGCGGTGACACGAGGACCGGCGTGGAACTCGTCGGCGTGAACAGTAACCGAGGCTTTGAAGGTAATGCACTGTTCACGGCGTTTTGGTTCCTTTTTCTTTCCTGCACTGGGTTTGAGACGATCGTGCTGATAACGTCTTATGAATATTAGTGTTTTAGTGTTTAATGAAGAAAGAAGAATTGAAGGAGAAGGTGAGACAATGAAGGAGGAAGAAAAAGGAAAAATGGAGAAGCTCGGATAACTGCCAATCTTTTTTTTTCCCCACTGATTCATTGAAGTAGTAAGAGTTATATATATACAAATATAAGTACAACAGTATTCATTCACGTCTAGTTAACATGTTTTATAACAGGCACCGTAAAGAAGATGGCAAACAACTCTTCATGGGCTGTCCTGACAAGTGGGTTGGATGCATGGGCTCGTTTTATTTCTCCCGAACTGGACCATACTTTTTTTTTATTTTATTCCAAAGCCAATCTCTTCTCAGCTGGTCTGTTGCGGTGGGCCTCGGCCTGATACTTGAGGCTTGATAGTCTCCCCGGATGCGGCCCACACCAATCTAGATGGCCCAGCTCATATATAAAATTTTTTTGGCATGTGGATATGTGTGTTATTGCAATAAATTAATTCATAATTTATTTTAATTTCTATATTACATATTCTTTTTATATAGTTCTCTCATTATTTAGTTTAATCTAATATGCAACTTATCAATCATGAGATCATCCCAAAGATATTAAAATTCATGATTCAGATAAATGCTTGAAATTTTAACAAGTAGGTGTTAAAAAAGTTAGGATGAAATGAATTTTACCAAACCAGAGCGTATGCTTGAGTAACAAGTGATGGAAATTATCATACTAAATATATGCTAATAGAGATATCGAAAATATTTGAAAATATCTCATACTGGCTAGACTAACCTTAAAAAAATGTCTAACTACCAAAAAAAAACATAACTTGATGTTCTTTAACATCGTATGAAACGGTGAAATATATATATATATATATATATATATATATATATTTTAAAATATCTCAAAACAGTTGCATTTTGTCCGTTTTTGATATTGTAAACCAAAAAAACTCAGAATGCTTTGATCATTTGAAGTAAAAAAAGGAGGATTTGGAGTGCAGTTATCTCTTTGTGGGCAGCAAATAATGCCTCCCCTCGCCCTCATCAACCTAAGCTGGGCCGCGCCACATACAAACACCAAAAAGGCAAAATTACTGTTTCCAGATCCAAGAACTCTATACGACACCGCAACGAAAGCCTATCAACGACCCTGGAAGCATCAATTAAAGGTCTGTTCGTAACAATTCACAGAGACGGTTTAATAATATATCGCCTTTTCTTCTTCACTCCTGAACACAACAACCACGACGATAATACTCTATGGAGGACAGACCGGCGGGGAGCTCACCATCCGTCGGCGCTGGGGCGGAGTCGTCTCCGGCCTCAGCCGAGCCGGCTACTTCGAGGCGCCGGGCGGGAGGGCACAAGAGGAAAGCCACTGCGCTCTCTTCATCGGGCGGTTCTTCCTCCGCCCCGTCCAAGCGCCTCACTCGTGAGAAAGCGGCTGCTGCCGCTGCAGCCGCCGCCGCCGCCGCGATCTCTCACAGTCCGATCCATAATGGTCCACTAACCAGAGCATCGCGCCTGAGCCCCGGAAATTTGGCTTCCGGAGCTTCTCCGGCGGCCGCTGGGAAAGCGAAGCTGGAAGAGAAGGCCTCTACTGCGGCGGCGGGGCCAGATGTCACCGCGGCGGTGGAGGAAGAGAGGAGTAAGCTGGAGGCGGCCATGGAAGCGGAGTTTGAAAGTATTAGATCTCGAGATAGTAATGCGCATATAGTGCCGAGTCACTGCGGTGAGTGTGTTTCTAAAGTTTTATTTTTGCGGTTCTTTCTTCTTAGTAGAAATTTGGTCGTTTTCTGTTTCGCTAGTGAAAAAGAAAGTTGTATTTTAGGGCTTGTTGAGCATGAAAATCGCTGAATGTCTTATCCTCGAAGCTCATTTTGTGGAGTGCTTACACTTGTATCTACGAAAATATTTTTATGCTGTGTTTCTGAAGCAAAGCGAAGTTATTTGTGAAAAATTGCTCACATTGGTTTTATATTGCAGCGATAAACTAAGTGGAGAAAAGCTAATGTCTTTTAATGTTGGAAATGCTTCTTATTTCCTTTTTTTTGGACTACGTTTACAGGTTGGTTTACGTGGTCGAAGGTTCACCCTCTTGAAGAACGTTCGCTGCCATCCTTCTTCAATGGGAAGTCTCAAATTCGGACACCTGATGCATACATGGCGATACGCAATTGGATTGTGAAGAAATTTCACATGAATCCAAACATACAAATAGAGTTAAAAGACTTGTCTGAGCTCGGTGTGGCAGATGTGGATGCGAGGCAAGAGGTATTTGAGTTCTTGGACTACTGGGGATTGATTAACTTTCATCCGTCACTGGAAGCAGAAGCAGAGCAAGGAGATGTTGTTGCTGACGCTGATGGTGATGGGACAACAAACATGGGTTCATTACTTGAGAAATTGTTTCGCTTTGAAGCAATTCAACCATGTGAACAGGTTATTCCAAAGCCTAATGTCACAACTCCAGCCGTGCCGTCTGGATTGTTTCCCGAGACTGCATTTGCAGAGGAAATGGCGAGGCTTGAGGGACCAGCTGTTGAATACCACTGTAATTCTTGTTCCGCCGATTGCTCTCGGAAACGCTACCATTGCCAGAAGCAGGTTGGTTGTGTCCTAAGTTCCTCAGCTTCTTGCTACTAATTGGGGAGAAACCTAGATGAACCCAATTCCTCTTATGAGTTTTTTATCATAGCTCTGCACCACTGGAACTCTAGTGTCGTGTTTTGTCAATCTCAAAAAGATATGCCTAAGATATGGAATCTCCCTGCTTTTGTCATGGGGGCTTATTTGTGATAATAAAGGCTGCACTTAGTTTTTTGATTTTTGCTTACAGATACTGAGGGTCCAAATGCCTTTCGTGTTTTATTTGTTACTGATTTCATTTTCACTATTATCTGCATCTTTCTAATAGTGTCCCTGTTGGACAGGCAGATTATGATTTATGTGCTGATTGCTTTAATAATGGGAAGTTTGGCTCAAACATGTCTTCATCAGATTTTATCCTCATGGAGCCTGCTGATGGCCCTGGTCTAAGTGGGGGAAAGTGGACTGATCAGGAAACCCTACTTCTTCTTGAGGCACTGGAACTTTATAAAGAGAACTGGACTGAGATTGCAGAACATGTTGCCACCAAAACGAAAGCTCAATGTATCTTGCACTTTGTTCAAATGCCAATTGAAGATGCCTTTTTTGATATGGGTGACGATATAGACGGCAGTTCCAAAGAAACTGCAGATCCAGATGCAACAATCGACAGCACATCTGCATCTAAGGATGTCACTGAAACCACTGAGGATAAAACTTGTTCCAAAGAGGACCAGCCCCAGGCTTCTCCAGTAGAAGCTTCAAAACCAGAAGGTTCAACTGAAGCAAAGGTTTCCCAGGAAACTGCAAAACCTGGGAATAAAAGTGAAGTTGTAATCGGTCAGGAAACTTTAAAACCAAAAGTAAACAGTGAAGTAAAAGCCGGAAAAGAAATTAATGAAAATGTTGCTCTCAGAGCTCTTAACGAAGCATTTGAGGCCATTGGTTATCATCCAACTCCTGAAAATCGCCTTTCATTTGCTGAAGTTGGAAATCCTGTCATGGCTTTGGTAAGTCCGATTGAGATGTTGAAATTTAGGTTATTGGCTTGGCTAACCTCTGATTAAACTCTCTCATGCGTTGGCAAATAATATCTTTGCTAGTGGTGACCATACTAGGCTCCTTCTCTCCCCTCTAATATTGAACTGAAAGGCTTAGCTTGAGGCTTTCCTTCCCTAGCAATTAGTGAAACATCTCATTTTCACTTTGCCTTTAAAATTGCTGTAATTTCCTTTTAACTTATGCAATCATCTCCTCTATAGGCAGCATTTTTGGCAAGATTAGTTGGAGCTGATGCTGCTACTGCTGCTGCACGCAGCTCTTTGAAATCTTTATCTAGCAAAACTCCCGGTATCAATCTGGCAGCCAGGCACTGCTTTCTTCTGGAAAATCCACCTGATGAGAACAAGAAACAATCAGGTGTTGATGGGTATGTAGATGTTTCTTCTGTACTATCTTTTAGTTATCTGTGTGTATCGTGTCTCATGTGAGCAACAAATTTGCAGTATTGTGGCCGAAATTGTAGAGGGAACTGCTCTGAACAACAACCACGAGGAAGCAAATCCGAAAGAGAATGAATCTGTTGATGGCAAAGAGTCACCAAATGATCAAGCCGACAAGAAAAATGAAGATTCCGTTGCAGAGGAAAAGAAACCACAGGACTCTTCAATTGGAAAATCGATAGAGAAGGTTAATGCTGAAACTGAAGAGACAATCACTAACCAGTCGGAGCCTGGAAATTTGATGAATTCCAGCAATTCAGATTTACCAATGGATGTCGAAAAGGAACCAGATGAGAAGCCATCTAAGGTGGACTATCTCCCAACTTCATCGAAGGATACACAAGAAGGATCTTCGGGAGAAGAGCAGTTACAGCTGCCCGAGGCAGCTGAAACTGTCAATATGGTGTCTGATTTCAATCCTTCCAAAAAGAATGATCCATGTCAATCTGTTACAATGATGCCAGCTGAAGAATCAGCAAAAGAAGCATCGACCGAGGCAGACATGATTCCGGATTCTCTGGCCTCAGAAAAGAATGAGCCACAACAACCAGGGAACTGCTCTCAACCTGCTGATACACCCATGGACAAAGATATGACATCTTCCCCGCCTTCACAATTGCAGGAACCTCTGCAGCCAACTAGCCCTAACTCAATTGTGGAAAATGGAGCAATTAGAGGTCTGTCTCACCCTCTATCTTTAACCTTCTGTTTGTGTAAAAAACAACTTCAGATTTGTGATATTGAAATTTCAAGCATTCTTGTGCAAGCTTTGTTGTGCGGAGCAATTATAGAGATTTCCATAATAAAAGAGATATTAAGAAAAAAATAGAAATTATTAATTGAGAAGGACAGAATGAGACACGAACTATCCCTGTTGGAAAGGGATGATAAAAGATAGTATACTATCAGAAAGGAATACTAAAGCAATACTCATTTGTTCCAAGTTATATTCGATGTCAAAATAGTTCTGCACATTAATAGGCTGTTAAAACCCTAATAGCCTCAAAATAGTGAATACAGAAAATACTAATAAGAACTCTGTAAATCAAACTAGAAAAACGAAGGCAAATAGTAATTTCTCCTGAGCGTTCATGGTTGTTATTACTGACATAATACGAAAAGATCGTCTTCAAGCTGATTATGCATTGACTTGGAATAAAATTACAACCATGGACGCTCAGGAGATATTACTATTGATGTGAAAGGGTGCTAGTGAGTGCAGTTAGCAATCCATGATTGGAAAGTCTGCCTTATCCCTCTATCTGTCTGTTGTGCATGCTCATCTTGTGCATTTCTGTGAAGAGGCCTTATTATAATTGTCATTTTGAAACTTGAAAAATTCTTGCATATAAACTCAGTTGAAATGAGAAATGGAAAGGCAATGGCTTTTGAAGTACAGATGTTGTATTACTTGTAAGAGTCATAGAGCACTTAGGTATATATCCTTTTGTGAACTATATGCAGTGAAATTGAGAGTCAATGGAATTCCTATTTGGCATTGCCATAGAGCATTCTTGCCATTTTATGGATTTGCTAAGCTTAAGGAGTCTGGTTAATTTTAAAACTATGGCAGAGCTGTTTGTTCCTGATGATTGTAACCGCTCATTTGCTTTTTCCTGTGTAGCTGAGGACCTAAAAGACAATAAGAAAGAGAAACCTAACTGTGAAGTGATTAAAGATGACAACAACATTGATAGAATAAAACGTGCCGCAGTATCTACACTCTCAGCAGCAGCTGTGAAAGCAAAACTTCTTGCAAATCAGGAAGAGGACCAAATTCGACAACTCACTGCATTACTAATAGAGAAACAGGTATTCTCCTAGCTTGGCTCACTGTCATTATTGCTATCTGCTTGTTAGTACAAAATTATGATTCGTTGCATGATACCATCTATTGCAGTTGCATAAGTTGGAATCTAAGTTGGGTTTTTTTAACGAAATGGATGGTGTAATAACGAGGGTTAAAGAGCAACTGGAAAGGTCGAGGCAAAGACTTTATGTTGAGCGAGCACAGATAATTGCTGCCCGACTAGGTTTACCAGCTTCCTCATCTAGAGGAATGCCACCATCATTACCTGCCAACAGAATTGCTATGAACTTTGCAAACTCGGTTCCAAGGCCCCCGATGGGCATGACTCCCCAAAGACCGCCAATCGCAAGACCCATGGGGACATTGGCTCCTACCCCTTCTAACCCATTTGTATCCACAAGTTCAGCGGGAAATTCTATTGGTCCTGGCCAGGATAAACTTTCTTCTGTTGGAACCAAGTAGTATATGCAGAAATACATGCAAAAGAGAGTTTGAGCTCGTGCACTGAGCCAAATATGACCAGTTTCAGCTGTGGAAGTGATCTTTCCATGGTTTCGGTCGAGATCAGGTGTTGGGAGCTGTCATGGCGTGGATGAGGTTCCAACTTCGTGCCATTATACAAACATTTGTATCTTTACAGCTGGTAATCTCATCCTCTGCAGTATCCCTAAAATAAAGGCGGGGGTGTTTGTGATATCATATCCTACAAAATCAATTGCTTTGTCTTCAAGACTTAGCAGATGACAATATTGGTAACTTGGCATTTATTGCTGAAGCACAGACCCCACTTGAGGTCGGGACATCGTGGGTGGAAAGCTTGTAACTTTAAGCTCGGAATTCGTCTGATTACCGTAGTTTCTGATGTTTAGTTACAACTTTTTAGGTGTAGAAAATGTAGCTAGTTGATAGTCATGACTAAACGATCTGTATTATCCTTACTGCTCCAGTGTGCAGGTGCTAAGAGAATGTGAATTAGGGGTTAATCTGAGTTGGACCCGATGCTTTTATGGGAGATAGCTGTAGCATTAACTAGTGTCGTTTATGGGACTTTGTAGTGAAAGATGCATCCACTATAGCCAATGGTTCATATTAAAATTACCACCTCATGGATTCCGGGGGTCTCTGCCGTTGGTTTTGAAATTAATGTTTTTTTGGGTGAGAAATGCTTTGATAAATCAAGAAACCATACAAACGAAAACTGCTGGACAACCTCTCTAGTCCCTAGAGGTTGTGTGACCAGCTTTATCTGCTAAGAAGTACATTAGACAAGAATTTGGGGGCTTTGTAAGAATTCGAAATTCATCAGTGAATGGTAGGGCTGCCTTAGCAAGAGCATCTGGGGTGAAATTTGCTTCTCGGTAGGCATGGTTTATAACCATTCTCCTGTTCCTTTGCAGCATCTAGCGGATCCAAATCAAGAGGGGAAGACTCTTTAACCTTGATATGGATTTTATTCGGAAATAACCATAAGTTTTATTTGGGGGGAATTTTTTGGATGACTTCTAGATCTACGAAGGGAGTTATTTCCCAAAAACCACACAACTATGTACTCTCCAAATAACACACACATATGCCGGAGCATTGAGAAGATGGATGGCATCCTTATTATCAGTTTCAATATGCAATTGTGGGATGCCAAGACTCCATCGACACACAAAGCATCATATATCGCCTAAAGTTCCGCTAAAAGAAAAGGGTGCATGGTTTGAACGCATGCATAAACCCTTAAATCCAAGCGCCGTTAGAGTGGTGCAATACTCCCCCAGAACTTGCTTACCCTCAAGAACTACATACAAAGCCATCGACATTGGCCTTCAACCAGCCCGTTGCAGGAGGGAACCAACCAACTGGAACGGTTGTTCTTGCTTCCCTTGACCCAGTCTTAAAGAGCACCATGTTCTCTTTAAATATGGAAAGAACCATGTAGATAATGCTTTGTGAGAGTTCTACAGGTGTGGGAATCCGACTACTTGGGTTGAACACCAGATCATTTTTTTTTTTAAAAGAAAAGAAAACCAAGGAAAGAATGCTTGTGGTTTCCTGGTATTACGACGATACTGCGGTCCTACTTAGACACTTGGCTTCCAAGTTCAAGGAAGTTATTTTGTATATTTGGCTCCAATATTAGTTATCATAAATGTCCGTGAGTATCGAAATCTCATACATGTAAGTGTCAAATGAGGGTAACTCTCCAAAGTAACCCTTGTGTATAAAACTTTTTTTCTTAGTACACTCTTCGTTTAGTACAACTATGAAATGAAGAAGAACCCAAGAAACATGTATCTACAAGTTGCAATCCCTTGTAATAACCTCACAAAAACTTTGCATCATGCCACCCTTAGCTACATTAAATCAGCAAAAACTGGAGGGTTTGGGACAAGGTTGACATGGCCGTGCTGAATTCAGCTGGATCTGAGCTGAACTCTGCAATCAATAATCCATTCTTTGGAGTTCTTTGAATGGCAATGTCTTTTCTCGAGATAGAGAAACCTCTATTGTCGTAAGATTGAGCCTCTTGTTGTGCAAAAGCATGTTTCTCATTTCTCAGCCATCCTCGAGTAAACACCCTACAAACCATTGATAGTAGCTACTGCGTCCAAATTTGTAAAGGGGCCTTTGTTTCTCTCGCAGTTCCTTTCGAGGAAATTGATTCGGAGTTGGATTGGCTTGGTGGATGGGATTGTGGTGGCTGACTCTTGGTTGTGTGGGATTATCAACGAAGCCTGAACTTCCTTTTGCTTCTTCTCAATGAACAATTGTGCTTCTCTTCTCTCTAGCTAGCTTAGCAGATGAGATTTATGTCTCTTCACTTGAAGTATACTACACAGAAATCGGTCAAACGAGTTTCCCTCCCTTCCCCTTTCCCCATTCACCTGAGTTTGTTCTAGTCATGGATGACCAAGAGAAGGACACAGGTGGAGAGGAGGTAGAGAACACCTTTAGTTACTATGATATGCCAGTAATCAGTCTGGACAGCGATAATGAGGACTCAAAACTGGTCAAACCCGTACTGGTGGGGAAGATTGTATCTGATCACCATCGATTCAGCTCGAGAACTGTCAGCGAGGTGTTAGTGCGGGCTTGGAATCTTACTAAGGCGGCGGAGGTCACAGAGGTAAAGGATAACACTTTCACCTTCACCTTTGATTCTGAAAATGATAAAAATCGAGTGCTCCTGGGTAGCCCATGGTCTGTCTCTGGATGCCATATATGTTTGCGTGAATGGCCTGCATCATCTGTACTGAGCTCAATCTCCTTTAATGAGTTGGAGTTTTGGATTCAAGTGTATGGTTTACCCCAGAACAGATGAGGTGCTCTAAAGCTATTAGGATGGCTACCTTGTTTGTGGAATTGATTGAAGTGGAGCTACCCCGGGATAACTCACCAAAATGGGGGGTCTTCTTTCGAATGAGAGTGAAGGTGGATGTCAAGCAGCCATTACCTGCTGGGTTCATCACCAAATCATGTGCTGCAGACTTGGCTGTGGATATCCGTTTTCGCTATGAAGATCTAGGCGATTTCTGTTACTACTAGGGCAGGCTGGGTCATGTGGAGAAAGACTGTGTGGCCTGTTTCGAAGACAAGAAGATGGGGCGCAATGGAAGGCATCCTGCCAATTACTATGCCAAGCTAAGAGCTCCAAGATCATACCCAAGGCAGAATCTTGCAATGATGAAAGGAAGGGATGATGACAAGGGAGTGACGAAGGCTCATGGTGGCCCCAAAATGGGCACGACGGCGCGTGACTCCAAAACGGGCACGTCGACGTGTGACCCAACTCACTGTGCTGGAATTTCTGCTGAGTTGAACTCAGGAGAGACAAGAGAGGTGCCCACCGCCACTCCCAGCCAATTGCAAAGAGGGGTGGCTGCGCAAAAAGACTTTGTCTTTGGCGCCACGTTGCAACATGCAGGGGCCTTGGAAGATAAGCTGTAGCCAACTATGGCACGCGAACTCGGTGGTGGGGAGGCAGTTCCCAAGCCACATACAACGAATCAAAATTCAGCTCAAAAGAGTAAAGGCAAAGCGCCCAAGCGTGGTCCAGCTGGCAAGGCACGAAAAGGTACTGGTGGTTTATCCCTCAATGGCCCTGTTGTTTCTGCTTCTAAGTCAATCTATAAGCGAAAAGCCCAAAGTGAGATAGAGCCCATAAAAAAACTCAAAATACAAGAACCCAACCTAAAGGACCTACACATGGGCCTCCCTATGGATTCTTCTTCAAGTCAAGTATATAAGGATGAAGATGGAAAGGATGGGTTAACTACTATACTAAGCTCTACCCAAGAATCTATTTGCTCGCCGAAGCAGAGCAAAGGCGAGGCTGCTGTATTGCCTTCCAGTTTGAAGGTCTTCAAGCGATATGCTAGAGCAGGTGTGTCAGGCCCAGTTTCAGAACAAAATTCTCAGGCTCCCCCCTATCTTGGAGCAAGAGAATATTGCCGAAGAGATTGTTCCCAATACTCCATTGTCCCCAATTTGCCCGGGTTCTCCTTCATCTTTGCACAATATAATGGCGGTGGTGGCTGGCCAATAGCCATACGGTGGCCAATGAGTTGTATCTCATGGAACTGTCGGGGTCTGGGGCGTACCTCGATAGTGAATGCTTTGTGGAGGTTAACTCTATGATACAAGCCCATCCTGGTTTTCTTATCGGAAACGATGCAAAATCAGGATTACTTGGAAAGATTGAGGAGGAGTATGGGGTTTTCCAATGCTGTGTACTGTGATCCCAGGGGCCATTCAGGAGGAATGGCACTTTGGTGGAATGCTAATATTACGATTCAGGTTACTTCTATAACTAGGAACTACATTGATACCTTCATCGAGGGAGGGGTAAAAAATGAGCTGTGGCATGCCACTTTTGTTTATGGTGAGCCAGCTCGTGAAGACAGAGATTGTGTTTGGGCAGAGCTTGCTGGGCTGATGACCACGGATGACGTCCCGTGGGTATGCATGGGAGATTTTAATGCAATGACTGATGATGGAGAAAAGGTGGGAGGCAACAGTTTCAGTTGGTCTCAAAACAAGGGCATTGTGGATTGGATTGATGGATGCGAGCTTATGGATTTGGGTTTTAATGGTTTCTGCTTTATCTGGAACAATAAGAGAAAAGGAAGCATGAATATAAAAGAAAGAATAGATCGTTGTCTAGCTAATGCAAGTTGGCGGGTGCTTTTCGATAAGGCCCAAGTTTTCCATGAATCCATGACAGGGTCTGACCACAGACCATTGAGGCTTCAGCTATGTGTGGAATCGTGACGCGCAAAGCGGAACTTCAGATTTGAGGCCAAATCGATTGACGAGGAGGATTGCAGACAAGTAGTTAGAGATGCATGGAGCCAAAGGTCCTCTGGTTTCTGTTTCTTTATTCTAAGGGAAAAGCTTTGAAATTGCCGTAAGAGCCTCTCCTGGTGGAAAAAAGCGAAGTTGGGCAACACTTGATCTGGATGAACTATATAACCAAGCTTTTACTGCCGAGACGGCCCAATTGGAGGCAAACTAGCTTTCAAGACTGGAATGCTTGTGGAAGAAAGAAGAAAAATATTGGCACCAAAGAGTAAGAGTTAAGTGGCTTAATGCCAGTGACAAGAACACCAAATTCTTTCACCTCACCACTATCCAACGAAGAAACCAGAACCGTATCCTAAATCTACAGGATGAAAGTGGGACTTGGGTAGAGGAAGAACATGCGGTGGAGGAGATGGTAGTGAGCTACTATGAAAAGCTTTTCGATGGTGGAAGAACTCAATGCCCGGACACAGTTTTGAATGCTATTCCCTGCGTGGTAACTCCAGAAATCAACTCATCATTACTGAGGAGAGTGGAAGAGGAAGAGATCAAACATGCGGTCTTTGAGCTAGGTAGCCTCAAGGCACCTGGCCCAGATGGATTTTCTAGGGTGTTTTATTAAGAATACTGGAAATTGTACGAAAAGATGTTGTGGCTGTGGTAACTAGCTTTTTTTAGACAGGATACATGGCGTCAATTCTTAACGAGACTGATTTGGTGCTAGTCCGAAAGATTGAGGATGCTTGTGCTCTGTCCCAATTCAGACCTTTGGGCTTGTGCAACTATGCTTATAAGGTGATCTCCAAAATTCTGGTAAATAGATTGAAACTGTTTCTGGGCAGCCTTATTTCCCAAGAACAAGCAGCCTTTGTTCCGGGGAGAGCAATTCAAGACAACATTCTAATTGCTCATGAAGCGTTTCATGGATTACGCACAGCAAAAACTAAAAACAACAGATGCATGGCGTTTAAATTGGATATGAATAAAGCGTATGACAGCATTGAATGGTCCTTTCTGGAAGCAGTTTTGGACAGATGGGGATTTGCTGCAAAGTGGATTCAGTGGGTCCTCCAATGCGTCACTACTGTGAGCTGCAGGGTCTTGTTGAACGGAGTTAGAACGAGGCGAATCAAACCCAGTAGAGGATTAAGGCAAGGGGACCCGCTTTCCCCTTACCTTTTCATTTTGGTATCGGATGTTTTCTCCAGGATGCTATCTAAGGCAATGGTATCGGGACAACTAGAAGGATATAGAATCAAAGCTTCATGTCCACCATTATCCCATGTGATGTTCGCGGATGACACCTTACTGTTCGCAAAGGCCGAGGAATTTGAAGCGAGACAGTTACTCCGGGTAATTGTTGAGTACTGCAATGCATCCGTACAGTTGGTCAATTTTGATAAATCCTCCATTTGTTTCGGCAAAAATGTCCCTGGTGAAACAAGGCAGACCATTGCAAGCATCCTAGGTATCAAAACTGCAAGTCACAATGATCGGTACCTGGGACTACCTACTAGCTGGGGAAAATCGAAAAAAGAAGCCTTGCAATACCTACTGAAACGAGTGGACCAACGTACGCAGTCATGGAGGCAAAAATATTTGTCTATGGCTGGGCGAGAAATCCTAATCAAAGCTGTGATCCAGGCCATCCCGGCTTATGCAATGACATGTTTTCGATTGCCTGCCGGTTTTGTGCAGGAAATCAACAAGCAAATACGAAAGTTCTGGTGGGGACACAACGGTGAGGATGGAAAAATCCATTGGGTGAGCTGGTTTAAATTGTGCTTGCCGAAGAAAATGGGAGGTCTGGGATTTAAAGATCTAGAAAAGTTTAACCTATTATTGTTGGCCAAACAAGCGTGGAAACTATTGCAGGAACCGGCCTCTCTGGTAGCAAGGGTGATAAAAGGAATTTATTATCCTAATTCCTCATTTTTGCATGCAAAAGTGGGTAGCCTCCCTTCATGGGCATGGAGGAGCATTTTGGACAGAAGAGATGTTTTAACCAAAGGGATCAGATGGAATGTAATGTCGGGTAGGGACATTAATGTGTGGCATGATGCATGGATCCCTTCTTTGGATAAATTTCTAGTGCAGTCGCCGCGGCCCCCTGATTGTGAAGTTCAATGGGTTCGTGACCTGATGACTACAGAAGGGACAAGTGGAATGAAAGAAGACTGGAACAGTTATTTGATATGAATGAGGTGCATGCTATACTGAAGATACCTATCGCTGGGCAGCTGGGTAGGGATAGGCTCGTATGGCATCAAAATAGGAAGGGTGAGTACACATCACGATCTGGTTATGAATGCCTTTGCGAGAATGAACTGGCCTTGAGGAACTCCAACCAGCCTGTTAATTGGGATGCTGTATGGGGAATGAATACAATCCCAAAGGTCAAAATTTTCATCTGGAGAGCTCTACATCGAGCTCTCCCAACACAAGAATGTCTGTTCAGACGTGGAATTGTGAATGATGCTACTTGAAGGGTGTGCGACTCGGGAGTAGAAACACTGGAGCACTTGTTATTCTTTTGTAATCAAGCTCGCGCAACATGGTTTGCAAGCCCTTTAGGGTATATCCAGAGAGAGGAGCATATACTGAGCTTTAAACAATGATGGACTGACATGGTCAAGGCTTGGGCTGGAAATGAAGATTTGGTCCTTGAGTCTCTCTGTCACTTGGGCTGGGAGATATGGAAGCAAAGAAACT
The DNA here is from genome assembly GCA_028386065.3 of Turnera subulata. Taxonomy (NCBI): domain Eukaryota; kingdom Viridiplantae; phylum Streptophyta; class Magnoliopsida; order Malpighiales; family Passifloraceae; genus Turnera; species Turnera subulata. The sequence goes on along the minus strand of JAKUCV010000342.1, from coordinate 82,423 downwards.
ACGCTATGTTTGGGGATTCAGCCATTGATCCCGGCAAGACAATGCGATCGGCTGCCAGGCTGTCAAGAGAGTTGCTTCAGCAATGACAGATCCTACAAGCCAATAGAGAGAGCCAAGCTCCTGATCACTGGAAACCACCTCCGTTGGGTTGGATAAAAGCGAATGTTGATTGTTCCTTCTCTAAAGGTGATGGGGCTGTTGGTGCAGGAATTGTATTTCGGGAGAGACAGGGCAGAGTTATCGACGTGGTCATGTGCTCTGGAACTGGGATTTCGTCAACAGAAGGGGAAGCATGGGCCTTATGGAACGCAGTGCAAAGAGCTATGTTTTTAAGAGTGCCAAGAGTGGTGTTTGAGTCTGATGCAAAGATTGTGGTACAGCACTTGACTAGACTACCAGAACACTCTAGGGATGACTGGGAGAAAGAGACTTGGCTATGGTTGATTAAGAGCAGGGTAGGTAGCTTTCTGGAAGTTTTTTTTGAACGTGTAAAAAGAAACGCAAATTCAGTAGCTGATGCTCTGGCTAAATATGCACGCCATAGGATTTCTGGTTTTGGTGAGCAAGGTCTCCCAACCAACTTTGATGAACTTGTACTAGCTGATATGGTTTAAATGAATGAAATCTCTGATGTTCAAAAAAAAAGTACACTCTGCGTTTCTAAAATAACTAATTATTTATAATTTATTAATTATAATATTAATACTTATGAATGAGGGATATTTTTGTAATACCCAAAGGCTCACTTATTATTATAACCCTTCAGCATTAACTATAAGCTCTGCAACTCTTTTGCTCTGATCATAGCGTAGATACAGTAGAGCTCTCGTTTCTTTGATTTCGGCTAGATATAGACAATAGGGGGGACAATTTTCCCTTATCTTTTTTATTATGCCCTGACTAGCAGAAGCACAGACAGACACACCTAATATCATCTTCTTTCCCTCTTTACTCTCCTTTTTGTAGGGAAACGAAAGAATCGAGGGCAAACAATAAAAAGCGATAGAGAACTAAAGGGTCGAGGATATAAATATCGTGCGAGGGCTGGGAGATGCAAGGAGAGATGCTAGAATCACACCCCACCCCTACTATCCTTGATGATGGCCCCTGTTCGTATCCTTTGAGATCCCGGACACACAAATTCCATCGGCCCGCGCCACCAGCGTCGTCGGTCGGCAGCGAGCAGAGGTGATTTTTTTTGGGGTTCGGTTTTGTATTTCGTTTGCCTTGTATTTTAAAAAACAAAATAAGGAAGCTGTGGCGGTGTTTTTCAATTGATTCCCCTTTCTGTTCTTTTTGCATAATAAAGGGAAGGGAAAAAAGCTGCACTAGTCACCTCTACCCGCAGAGGAGGATCAAAGGGTTCCCGTGGAGCAGGAGGAAAGGTTCGATGTAGCAACGGCAACCGGAGGTGATCTTTGTTCTACTTCTTTTTTCCTACTTCTTGTAAATTTTAAATGGCTTCCTCATTTCTATGGTATATAGACTTTCGAGACCTGAATACCCCATCTCATTAGCATTCAAAAAATATCACCAACTGTTGAGTGGTTTCCTCCTATGTGGGAACCACTGTAAATAATAAAAAATAAAAAAAGGAAGGTGCAGTGGGTGCAAGTGATGCAGTGGTTGCAGAAGGTGGCGCAGGTTGACAATGGAGCAGTTAAGCAAATGGTCCATTTGTTGGCGTGAAGCAGTTGAAAGTGGTGCAGGTTTCATCAAGTTTGCAGCCTATAAATAGGCTATGAAATGTTAGAGCAAAGTTTCTCATTGGCACCGCAGGAAAAGAAAGAGTGAGAGAGAAAAATATAGTCCTTCTAAATTTAGGAAGTGACAAATTGGTCCTTCTAAATTTAAAAAGTGGCAAAATAGTCCCTCTTTAAATGAGGAGTGACAAAATAGTGAGGAAAAATACTTTGGGGGTATTTTTCGGGAAATACTTTTGTGGGACACTATTTTGGGTTTAGCTCTAGGTTTTCTTTTACCCCTAAATTATTTTAGGGAGGTCTCTCTTTGTAAGCCTGCTATTTTATAGTGGAAGTTTCTACGGGATCGAGCTTGTGGACGTAGCCCAATAGTTTTCGGGTGAACCACGTTAAATATTGTGTGTGATTTATCTCTTTTTGTCCTCCACTTGTTTATTTCCTTGTGAGGTGATATTATTTCCGCAAGATAGTGCCACCGGGCCCAACAACTGGTAGCGGAGCAGAAGGTTTGTGCTTTGTCAAGTGCAAAGTTGTGAATTAATACACTGTGCAAGTGAATCCTGTCTAGGAGACTAGGTTTTAAGTGAACCTTTGTTCCTCCAGTCTTTCCTGGGGATTTATCTTGGAATGGTAATTCTGTCTTAGGAGATCGGCTAGGCCATCTTTCCTGGGAAATATCGAGATGTTTGCCTAGAGACCATGAACGGGATGAAGCTGCTTTTGAAGGATGTCAGGCATATTCCAGATATGTGTCTGAATCTAATCTCTGTTGATAAGCTCGACGAGGAAGGTTTTTGTAATACCTTCTACAATGGTTAATGGAAGCTCACCAAAGGCTCGTTAGTGGTGGCACGAGGTACAAAGGTGTCAAAGTTGTACGTGACCCAGGCAAAGGTTCCTCAGCATGATGTAAATGTTGTGGAGAACGACAGCCAAGTTCAGCTGCGGCATAGACGCCTTGGACACATGGGTGAGAAGTCAATGGTGAAGCTGGTTAAGAAGAATGTTCTGTCAGGATTGAACCAAATCCAACTAAAGAAGTGCAGCCATTGTCTAGCTGGTAAGCAAAATAGAGTTTCTTTCAAGAGCTCTCCTCCTTCTAGAAAGAAAGATGTGCTAGAACTGGTACACTCAGATCTCTGCGGGCCTTTCAGCAAGTCCCTTGGTGGTGCCCAGTATTTTTTGACCTTCATTGATGATCACTCACGGAAAACCTGGGCTTACACATTGAAATCTAAAGATCAAGTGTTATCAGTCTTCAAGCAGTTCCTATCTGTGGTATAAAGAGAGACAGGAAAGAAGCTGAAGTGCATCCGAACAGATAATGGTGGTGAGTACACAGGTCCATTTGATGTTTACTGCAAAGAGCATGGTATTCGGCATCAGTTTATTCCACCCAAAACTCCACAGTTGAATGGCTTAGCTGAGAGGATGAACAGAACTTTGATTGAGAGAACCAAATGCTTACTCTCTCACTCCAAGTTACCACAAGTCTTTTGGGGTGAAGCACTACTTACAACGGCTTATGTGCTGAACCATTCACCTTGTGTTCCTCTTCAGTATGAAGCTCCAGAGAAGGTTTGGTCAGGAAGGGACATATCCTATGATCACTTACGAGTATTTGGGTGCAAAACTCATGTCCACATTCCAAAGGATGGAAGAAGCAAACTGGATGCTGAGACGAGGCAGTCTGTATTCATCGGTTATGGCCAAGACATGCTTGGCTATAGGTTCTATGATCCGGTGGAGAAAAAGCTTATCAGGAGTCGAGATGTTGTCTTTATGGAGGATCAGACCATAGAAGATATAGACAAAGCAGAGAAGCCTAGTGATGATCAAGAGGAGTTTCAGCTACCTCCAATTGAGACACCCAGACAAGTTGGAGATGATGTTCAGGATATTCATCCTAAAATTCCAGATGTTCCTGTTGAAGATGAGTTAGCAGAAGCTGATAATAACGAGGATGATGGCAATGATGATACAGTTAGGGATGACCATCCTCAGCCTTCAAGTAGCTCTCCTTATCGAACAAGGTCTGGAAGAGTTGTGCAACGCTCTACCAGATATTCTCCAAGTGATTATTTGTTGCTCACTGACGGGGGAGAACTAGAAAGCTATGATGAAGCTATTAATGATGAGCATAAGGAGAAGTGGGTTAAAGCCATGCAAGAAGATATGAAATCCTTGCATGAGAACAAGACTTTTGAGTTGGTGAAGCTGCCTAAAGGCAAGAGAGCTTTGAAGAACAAGTGGGTGTTTAGGATCAAGCATGAGGAGCATAGTCCACTACCAAGATTCAAAGCAAGATTGGTTGTCAAAAGTTTCAGTCAAAGGAAAGGGATAGACTTTGATGAAATCTTCTCACCAGTGGTGAAAATGACCTTAATTCGCACGGTGCTGTGATTAGCTGCAAGTCTTAACCTGGAGGTTGAACAGATGGATGTCAAAACAGCCTTCCTACACGGTGACTTGGAAGAAGAAATATACATGGAGCTGCCAGAGGGTTTCCAGCAGAAAGGAAAAGAGGATTACGTTTGTAGATTGAGGAAGAGCCTCTACGGCTTAAAACAAGCCCCAAGACAGTGGTACAAGAAGTTTGAGTCGGTGATGGAGCAACAGGGCTACAAGAAGACTACTTAAGACCACTGTGTATTCGTCCAGAAATTTTCTGACGATGACTTCATCATCCTATTGCTCTATGTGGATGATATGCTGATTGTTGGCCAGAATGTCTCCAGAATCAACAGCTTGAAAGCACAGCTAAGCAAGTTTTTCGCCATGAAAGACTTGGGGCCAGGAAAACAAATTCTCGGGATGAGAATTATTCAAGATCGACAAGCCAAGAAGATATGGCTGTCTCAGGAGAAGCATATAGAGAAGGTACTTCAACGATTCAACATGGATAAAGCTAAAGCAGTCAGCTGTCCTCTTGCTAACTACTTTAGACTTAGCCCTGAGCAGAGTCCATCTACAGATGAGGAGAAGAAAGTGATGGAGCGGATTCCATATGCCTCAGCAGTGGGAAGCTTGATGTATGCCATGGTATGTACCCGACCAGACATTGCTCATGCAGTTGGAGTGGTGAGCCGATACCTTTCTAATCCTAGTAAAGAGCAATGGAATGCTGTCAAGTGGATTCTCAGGTATCTTCGAGGAACTTCCAAAATGTGTCTATGTTATGGTGAAGACAAGCCAGTGCTGGTTGGATACACTGATGCAGATATGGCTGGTGATGTTAGTTCTAGAAAATCTACATCAGGATACCTGATTAATTTTTCAGGGGGAGCTGTGTCATGGCAATCAAGGCTACAGAAGTGTGTTGCTCTGTCAACTACAGAAGCTGAGTTTATTGCAACAACTAAAGCATGCAAAGAGTTGTTGTGGATGAAGAAGTTCTTAACTAAACTTGATTTTTTGCAAGACAGTTATCAGCTATTCTGTGATAGTCAAAGTGCTATCCATCTTGCGAAGAATGCCTCTTTTCATTCCAGATCGAAACACATAGATGTGAGATACAATTGGATCAGGGATGTATTAGAGAAGAAGCAATTACAACTCGAGAAGATCCATACAGAAGAGAATGGATCTGACATGTTGACGAAGATACTTCCAAGGGGAAAGTTTAAATACTATCGAGAAGCTGCCGGGATAGTGGATCCCCCCATGTAGTCGGAAAGGGAGAGAATTGTTGAGTGGTTTCCTCCTATGTGGGAACCACTGTAAATAATAAAAAATAAAAAAAAGAAGGTGCAGTGGGTGCAAGTGATGCAGTGGTTGCAGAAGGTGGTGCAGGTTGACAATGAAGCAGTTAAGCAAATAGTGCATTTGTTGGCGTGAAGTAGTTGAAAGTGGTGCAGGTTTCATCAAGTTTGCAGCCTATAAATAGGCTATGAAATGTTAGAGCAAAGCATCCCATTGGCAACGCAGAAAAAGAAAGAGTGAGAGAGAAAAATAGTCCTTCTAAATTTAGGAAGTGACAAATTGGTCCTTCTAAATTTAGAAAGTGGCAAAATAGTCTCTCTTTAAATAGGGAGTGACAAAATAGTGAGAAAAAATACTTTGGGGGTATTTTTCGAGAAATACTTTTGTGGGACACTACTTTGGGTTTAGCTCTAGGTTTTCTTTTACCCCTAAATTATTTTAGGGAGGTCTCTCTTTGTAAGCCTGTTATTTTATAGTGGAAGTTTCTGCGGAATCGAGCTTGTGGACGTAGCCCAATAGTTTTCGGGTGAACCACGTTAAATATTATGTGCGATTTATCTCTTTTTATCCTCTACTTGTTTATTTCCTTGTGAGGTGATATTATTTCCGCAAGATAGTGTCACCGAGCCCAACACAAACATCATGGTGTTCTAAATGTTGGCAAGCAAACAAAGTTGATCTCATTTTATTTTACTTTTGGTCTTGTTTTTTCACTTGTGATATTGTCTGTTTCCAAATGAAGGGGGCTAGACAATTCAAATCGAACTCTGGAGAGTCGCATTGACAAGTGGCGCAGCATTATTATATTCCCTTCTCTTTTCTTTCTCATGTTTCTGCCACCTACTAGTGATTTTGGTTTTTTGTTTGATTGATTTCGTGCCTTGTAGGAGTGCCAAAAAGACGCACCCGGCTTGGTTAGAATATCTTGCTGTTGGCAATCGAGTATTACAAAATCAAGGAGGGTGTTCAGCTTCAGCTTACTAAGATGGAGGATGCTATCTGCAAAAGAACCGATGTTGGGATGATCGCTCACCTTCAGTTCAAAGCTTTGCCCCTCACGTCAAGTGGTGCGCCTTCGGATGGACAACCCACAACTTTTTATGCGCAAGTCCACGTAGATTTTCCCCTCTTCTGCCTCAATCCCCCCTGTAAAACGCCCCATGCCACTAGATGTTTCACGTCTGACTCCCCACTCATTGGTGACCTTCTTCTTAAACTTCAACCTGATGGGTCGATTGGTATGTATATGTAGCGTTCTTCGTGATTATGTTTTAAGTAGGGCTGTTGATTTTCTCATCCTATATGCTTCAACTCTTTTGGTCTCTGTTTGTTGTGAGATCTTAGGATTGGGCATTATTTGTTTCCTTCTTAGCATAGTATTCTCCCATAGTCATCTTAACATGGTTTGGCTTGGTATGTATTTATCTTGAGCTCATATATTGTTCATAGTTTTGCTGTACTCATCATTTGTTTGATGCCCACTTTATTTCTCTGTTTCTGTGTGCTTCAATCCTTATTTGTTGCAACCTAGCGAATTCTTTTTAGCATTGCAACAATTCACTAATGAAGTATCCAACTTTTTCCATGTTGCAGATTATCCTTTCGATTGTCCAGCGTGCGGATATGATTCAAAGTGAAAAGGCTAATGTTCGGTCGGCATGAAATATAAAATCTTTTGCAAGAGAACTTGTCTTTAGGGATTTTATTTTCTTGCGAGAAGTAATCACTATTAATTTAGATCGTACTTATATAGAGTTGAAATTAATTTTGAATATTAGTCCGGAATAGATGCTGAACTATTGATGAGCCTTACTGAGCCGGCCTTCAGGATATAACTAGACCCATTATGTTCTAAATTTTATCATGTCTATAGATCTAATTCTATCAGTGATTAGTACACTCTCTCTTGAATATCTTTTGCCGTTATTTAGAGTAATTGGGTCTGCGTGTCTATGCTAATTTCACTCCTTCCCGGCTGTAAAACCGAAAAACTACAAGCCCGTCTAAAAACAATGTCAACATCTTGAGAAATGGAAGGCAGATATGCTCTAACCTTTTCGACTTCTGCGTGGATCTAAAACGACAGCTCAAATACTACTGCGTGAGGGCTACATTACAATTACTCTCTGTTTAAAAAGAAAATCATAATATTACCCCAAGTTCATTACAGTGAGGTTTGCTTGTTAGTTTTATATAGATTCTTTTTCCTTATTCCTTTTATATTACTCGGCATTTATAGTTTGGATAGTTTGGCATTTTTTTTTGGTCGAGGATAGTGTAGTATATGCACATATACTGCGTCTAGTTTGGGATCTTTCCTTAAAATGGGAAGATCTCTTCGAGAGCCTTTAACTTAGGTCATTCCTCGGATAAGTCCTATAACTCTAAAATCTTACAATCAAGTCCTATTTCTTTTATTTTTATATTAAATAAGTCCCTTTGTTAATTTTAGATGTTAAATTATAATTTTTTGATCCCTCAAATGATCTTAAATGTTTGTTATAGTCCTATTTATCATAATTCAAATTAATTAAGTCTTTAAATTTTAAAATTTTATAAATCCTAAAATTACAACCTTAAGCATTGAATCTTAATCTTAAAACTTAAAATCATAAACTACAAAGCCTAAAATTCTAAGCATTAATTCTTAAATCCTAAAATTTTTAATCATAAAATCTTAAATATTAATTCTAAACTTTAAATCTTAAAACTCCAAAATCTATACATTAAATTTTAAAAATTTTCACATGAAATCTTAAATTATAAATCCTAGTTTGCCAAATTATAAACCTAATTCTCTATCCTAAATACTAAAACCTGACCTGATCAGTAACTTGTTTTCCCTCCCCTGAAACCGACCCCGACCCACATCTGGCAATTTTTTGTCTTTCATTCTTTCGACATGCTTGTCCCCTTACATTCCCAGACAATAACATCTTTCTGCAAGGATTTTAGACATCTCCCAAATGGCACTAAAAAGCAAGCACGGCGGCGACAAGGATGGAATGGGAATCCAAAAAGTTAACGGCATCCATGTTCTATCTCCTTAGAACGAGGTAACAAAGAATACTCATGCTAATGAGGTACCAATCCTTACCTCACTCAGAGAATCCAATGATCATCACACTCAAGAGTTGGTGCTTTTATTAACGATGGGGGAGTTAGGAAGGATGTTTACCATGCAGTGATGATCACTGGCTTCTCTGAGCAAGGTAACAAAGTATATTGGTGGGCACTGAACAGCGCCGATATCTAATGGGACGACAAGGGGTTTGGCAAGATAAGGAAGGATCTCATTCACTTTTTTTGTAGTTCCAATCGAACCTGACGAGCAGTGATTGATATGTTTGTAATGTAATGGCTTATGGGCTTAAACTTTTGGAATTGTCGAGTAGGATAAAGTGCGCACATTACGGCGGGTGTTGGATATTAAATCATAAACTTAATTTTAGAATACAATAATCAGAGATATTTATGAAGCGCCCCGACCCGTATTTACCATATACAGTAAACACGTGCCGAAACTATTCTTATTGATGGAACAGGCAGTACATCGCAGTCAAAATACTACACGGTGAATTCCAAATACAGCAAAAGTACAAAGCAACATCTGTCACCCACACTCGGGGATCGTTATTCAATCCACACTCAAAGCTCAACAAAGCAGCACAATCCAGTATATCAACATCATAAGCAATATAGGAAAGCAGCAACACAACAACATATATGATACAGCAGCGGAAGACTTATATGCACATGCAGCGGAGGTATGGATCCGGAGTCAGGTGGAGAAGAAAGCAGCAGCCATCGAACGTCGTACCTGAACTACGAAGCAACTAAACCTACGGGATGAAATCCCGCAGGCGAGGGGTGAGTCCGAAGTGCTCACCGACGAAGGATAAACAGTGATATATAATCGACCATAATACTTTCGAAGCAAACACAGACAATACAATAGAAGAATTATACTAAAACATAACTGAGCCAAGACCAAAAGAATGTTTATTATTATTACCAATTTTATCTTCCGGGCCCCGTCACTGGACAAGCTAGGGTCGTACCTGGTTATTAACTAATTCTGAATGCCAGGCCAAACACAATCCAGGATCAACATCCCAATAACAATCTCATCCGGGATCAACATCCCTATGTCAATCTCATCCAGGATCAACATCCCAATATCAATCTCATCCGGGATCAACATTCCCAATAACCAAACCAAACCGGCCATGACACCACAGAACTAGTCTCTAACCATCTAGTCGTACCACTACTTTCCATGTGGCAATTATATCATCATCTCAAATTTAGTCCAATTCCATTACTCTTTCATTAATTATCCATTTCCAATTATCTCAGATTAACCCACAGACTCATCCAATCAACAATCTCATATCACTAATTATTCACAGTTTACAGTTCAACATTATTCACAGCATAGATTTCACAAATCAATAACACAACTAACCAACAACAGCAACAATATCATAGCAGTCAAACAGCCAACAATATTCATCTTAGCAGTTCAATCAAACAACAAATCAAACACAGTATTACGGGCACATATCAAGGGTTATCCATCCTCACCTTAGCCGATTATCAGTTTTGGAAATGTCCAACAGACTCCAAGTCCGGTTCCTCAGGTATCTGCTCGTTATCAACTCTTCTATCAAACAAATAATATGCACACATAAGTGATATGCAAATGTCATGCTACTATTGTATACTGAAAAAATAATTACTAACTCGTCTCAGTTACTCCCCGGCTTATTCCCCTATTATCATCATAATTCACCATTTTTTTCTAGGTGTCAAAAAAATAATACTATTGTAACAGCCCGGGTAAATTTTTGATTTTTACCGGGACTGTAGAAATTGTTTCACCGTGAGTTACTGTTGAATTAATCTCGGGTAATTAATTCGAGGTAAAACGGGAGTCGTTTTTCGAAACCGAGGATTTTCCCGCGCTCGTGATTTTCCCGCGGATTTTTCGAACCTAGGTTGGTATTTTTCGGGTTTCGGAATTTCTCGGAAAATCACACCGGAAAATAACTAAGGAGGTATCGGTTATTTTCTGGTGCGGATCGGACTCGCCCGTAAATGGACGAAAATGTATTATTTGATTCACAAGACTAATAGTAAAAGGGAAAAAAAATAAAAAGAAAAAAAAGAAACAAGCTTAAAACCGGTGAAGATGCAGAAAGGAGAAGGAAAAAAAAAAGAAAGAAAGAAGAAGGAAAAAATGGAGAGGAAAAAAAAAGAAGAGAAAAAGAAAAAGGAAAAAAAGAGAAGAGAAGGAAAAATGGGAATCCGGAAATGAAAGAAAAGTAGAAGAAAAAAAAAAGGAAGAAAAGGAGGAGGAGGGGAAGAGCCGCCGGTCACCTGCAACGACCCTCACCACCACCGCCAGCCGCCACACGCGACACCACCACGCCGTTGCCCCCTTCTCGCCGTCGCCGTTCGAACGCGACCAACGCCGCCCGAGCCCGCCTCCTGACGCGCCGGAGGAAGCCAAGGACCCGACGGTCCTCCGCTTGGATCCGACGCCACTGCCCCTTCCATGCCGTCGTCAGCCGCCGTCTTGACTCCCCTGTCGCCGCCGCAAGCTGCTCGCCTCGTCCCCGCCAGAGTCGACGCTGCCATGCCGTTCGACGCGTCGCCGCCGCGCCTCTGCAAGTGAAGGTGAGCGACCCGGATGTGTGACCCGTTTGCTTGGTGGGCGACCCGGATGCCAGCGGGTTGGGTCTCGCGGGCTGGGCTGTGAATTCGTGGGCTGTGTGTGTGAGTGTGGGCTGGGTGTTGGGCCGAAACTGTGGCTTGGGCATGGGCTTAAATAGTCTACTGTTCAGGCCCAGTCCGATTAAATAAAAAAAAAATATATATACTTATGTATTTATTATTCGTTTCCTGATATAATTTTGAAAAAAAAATATATAGTTATTTGGAGTAAATTAATTCCAATTTAAATCTGGTATTTTTGTTAAAATATAGATATATTAACTTGGTTAAATAATTAAGTTTTGTTTAGGAAACTATTATTAAATTGGAAAAAAATATATATGTACTATGAAATAATTTCTGTAAATTAATATGTATATTATTTTCGCCTGTGAAATTGTGATTGTGGTTTATGTAAATAAATATGTATTTTGGAAACTGAAGTTAATTATATTTGGTGTTGGAAAATATTATGACTATATATATTTAGAAAAGATAAATACTATGTACACATTTTATGAAAATTATAAATAGGTTGTTATTCTCTGGAAAACTTATGTAGATTATTATCTTGGAAGATTATAATTATTTTATGAACATATTTTGAAAGGAATTTTAATTAAAGTATGGTACCGAAATTATATTCGGAAATACGTACGGTAATTATTTTCGGTAAAAGATGGAAATAAAGGATAAGTAATCGGGATGGGTAACTTCGTAGTATTGGCATCATGACATACTCTTATGTGCATTTATGTGGATGTATGGTTTTGTTGTATAGGTTTTTGGATATCGAGCAGTTTCCGAGGAGCCGGCGTCGGACCGGACATTATTTTCCGAAGTTGAGTAATCGGCCAAGGTGAGGATGGATAACCCTTGATATGTGCCCGTAATACTGTGTTTGATTTGTTGCTTGATTGAATTACTGAGATGACTACTGTTGGTTGATTGACTGCTATGAAGTTGTCGTTGTTGTTGATGTTAGACTGTGATATTGGGTTGCGATATTGTGTCGAGAATAATGATGAACTGGTCAATGTGGATAATTGTGTGTTTTGTTGTTTGAATGAACTACTGAGAGGGTCATTGTCGGATATTTGACTGTTAAGGTTGTTGATGTTGCTGTTGATGGACTGTGCTATTGGACGTGCGGATATTGTGATGAACTGTTCATTGTGAATAATTGGTGTTATATGTACTGTTGATGGATATTTGGTAATATGGAATTGTATTGGGTACTTGGCTGCTATGGTTATTGTTGTTGTTGTTGCTATGATGTTGATTTGCTTGATTGAACTGTTGTATGACTGTTGTTGGTTTACTGGATACTGTGTTGTGTTTGATGTTGGACTGTGAGTAATTGATGTTATGAACTGATGAGGGATTGGCCTGTTGTGTAACTTGAGCTAATAGGAAATTGGATAATTGTTTGACTGTTATGGATATTGTGATTGCTGACGGTAGACAGTGTAGTGATTGGAAAATTGGAATAAACTATTGACTGTGGATAATTGAGAAATGGAAAGTGGAAATTGGAATTGGAATTAATATGAGATGATGAAATATGTGGGAAGTAGTGGTACGACCCGATGGTTTGAAAATTAATTCTGGGATGCTATGGTCGGTTACTTGGTTTGGTTACTTGATTTGGTTGGCATGTTGATGCCTGTGGTTAGGGTATACCAAATACCCAGTGGCTCGGATATGCCGAATATCCGCGGTGGCTCAGATATGCCGAATATCTGGTTAGCATGTTGTTGCCTGAGGTTGGGGTATACCGAATACCCAGTGGTTTGGATATACCAAATATCCGGGATTTGAAATGTGGATTGGTTTGACCTAGCATCCAGAATTAATTGATAACCTGGTACGACCCTAGCTTGTCCAGTGACGGGGCCGGAAGGTAAAATGGGTAAATAAAATTAATGAGTATTCATTTGGTCTTGGCTTTGATATGACTTAGTAGGGTTACCTCTGTTATGTTGTTCGTGTTGGTTTTCTCTGATGTGTTGTTTGAGCTGGATTTCCTCTGTCGTGAAGTATGTGTTAGATGTTATGGCGGTATCCTTGTGCTGTGATTGTTTTTGCTTATTGTTGTGATTGTTGTGTTTATTTCGAAAGTATTATGGTTGAATATATCACTGTTTATCTTTCGTCGGTGAGCGCTTCGGACTCACCCCTCGCCTGCGGGGTTTCATCCCGTAGGATGAGTTGTTTGTAGTGCAGGAACGTACCGGGCGAGCTGAAGCGTACCCTCGGACAGGACTCGGATCCATTAGTTGCATTGGGCTTGCATATGTTAACATGTGAGTCATAAGTCTTCCGCTGTGCATATTGTTGAGTTTACTGCTGTGTGTATGTTGTGATTGGGCCATTGGGCCGGATGGTTGTTGTTGTTGATGTCCCCGGGGTTCGGGTGACGAGTTCTATGTTGGGCCGAAGGGCCGGTTTACAGTTTTTGATATTGGGCCGTTGGCCAGTTTTTTTGTTTTATACGCAGTCTGTTGGGCTTTGTTGGGTTGGGTTGTCACAGTTCCGGCACGTGTTTACTGTGTACGGTAAATACGGGTCGGGGCGTCTCATTTTGGTAGCGGAGCGGGCGTTAGGTCTTGTCGGGCAGTCTATGTGTGTTGTTGTCTTGTTTGCATAGTTCGCTCCAGTTGTTTATTATTTTACATCATTTAGTTAGTGCATTATGGATCCAGTCAAGGGACGCCAGCTGTCGCAGAACATACACATATGAGGTAAATGATGCCATAATATGCGAAAATACAAATATTATTGATAATACCGATATTTTGAGAAAAAGGGAAATATTAATATTTTGATTGCAAAGGGAAATAGTACATTGATACTGGATATTTTATAAAAAAGAAATATTACAATGATTTTTGATAATTTATAAAATAAGAAAATACATTCAACGGTTTGCAACGACGTTGACACGGAAGCTGTTTGCGTCACTATTGACGTTGACCGTGACTCTGTCGCTCCAAGAAAGCCACATGCCGCCTCTGTCGCGCTGGCTAGGAATCTCGAACCGGTTAGCTTGAGGGAACCGGAGTGGGATGAGACCGTGATCGTCCCGTGGTTGCCACTGTGTCTCCGTCAGAAGAACCATGTTCGGCTTATATTGGTTCTTCAAGTCCCTCAAGGTTCGCGAGAACTCCTGAGCACGCCTTGCAACTCCTCTGCAGTTCCACACCAGTAGCCGTACCTTTGGCCAGGTTGGAGGTAGCCGAGTCATTCTGGGTATGCTCTGGGCTGTCATTGCGAGCTGGTAGTAAGCGCCTTGCTCTACAGTTTGGCAAGTGGACTCCAAGTTGAACTCTTGAAGCCTATCCGAGATGAAGAACATCACGGAGTTTGCTGATCCGTAGTAGGAGGTCCTCAGAGTGTCGCGATCCTCTAGGAAGAACACCTCTTCCATTGGAGTGACGAAGAACCGCGACGAGTAGAGTTCGTCGACGAAGACAAGGCGTGGCATTCTGCCGAGCTCGTTAGGTAGTTCCTCAGCACGCTCGTTGACCATGCTGTACGCCAGACGGTTTCTTCTGCCAAGGTTGGCACCTTCGACGAAGAAGACTGAGGATGGAGCAGGCATTGTGTTGGGACGTATTGGTCTTTGGTTTTTCAGAGTTTTGTGGTTTTTGGTTGTCTGAATATTTTGTTTGCTTTATATGCTTTGATGATTTCCACATCACCGCTCCTTCTTTTATACACTTACGGGGAGCGTGATTACCGTTTTTTTTATTTTCAAGATTTTGCTTTTTGAATTTTACCGTTGCTTTCATTTAATGCTTTGATACTTTACGCGTTTTTCGGACTACAACGCCAGAGATTTTCAGCCTTTTCCTAACTCATGATTTTCTCTCACTCTGGCTACCTTGTCTTTTCTTGTTATGGTCTTTCTATATATTTCTTGCATCTTTTATCACAAGCATCTGTGACCGTTGAGGCTAGACGGATGGGGTCGTATCTCGAGTAGAGCACATGTGCGACAAGCTCACAGCTGTTCGAACATCGTGGAGAGATACGAGCCTTGACAGACGTTTTGGGCTTATGCGGAAATTATGAACAAGTGGGTATCGTTTCCTTCGAGGGACACAGGACGTGCCCGTGATCAACGCCTTGCCAGTTAACGGATATCTTCTTCACGAGGTTAACAGACGTCATCGTTAACTAAACGTGTCACGTTTCTCGGGATCGAGGATGTCTACGATCGATTTAGAACACCGATCAAGAAATATTTCTGTTTTAACTTCTTTATATTTTGGTTTTGTTACATGAGATTTAATTTTAAATTTATTTATATTGTTTTCATATTCTTATTGATGGTTTTGTTTTGTGTTGTGATGTTTTTAATTTTTCTGTTGGCATGCGTTTTCACAATTGAACAAGAGTTTTATTTTAAAAGAAAACTTATTTTATTTAACCATAATAGTTTTACAACAGGAGAAGAAGTACTCTACTGGGTTACTTGCTTCTCTAAGTCTTTTACAAGCTTCTTTAAGTTTTCTACGTTGGACGAGAGTGCCATACACGCCACTTCGATCTGCATCACCGTAGAGCTGACCTTCTTCAGGGAAGCGTTCAGCTGTGAAAGTGTCTAAAGTGGAGTGCTGCTCTGCGCCGTTCCTTTGCCTTTCCTATCAGTAGAAGGCTCTTCCTTGCTGGCACGTTTCTTCTGCCGTCTTGGAGAGACGACCATATGCTCCTTAAGGCCGACGATGTTCGTCTTGAAGCGTTTCTTCGGAGGTTCCTCTTCATCGGAGCTTGTTTGGAAAGCTCTGCCGCCGATGTAGCTGTTGTTCT